>VWYK01078939.1:0-28222 GCA_013399775.1 Semnornis frantzii | reverse complement strand
GGCCCCGGGGCTGCTCAGCATCCCAGCTTCAACACCAGTACTGGCCCCGGGGCTGCTCAGCATCCCTGCCCCAGCACCAGTACTGGCCCCGGGGTGTTCAGCATCCCTGCCCCAGCTCCAGTACTGGCCCCGGGGCTGCTCAGCACCCTTGCCCCAGCACCAGACCTGCTCAGGATCCGTGCCCCCAGCACCGACTCCAGGGCTGGCCAGTTTGCCTGCATCAGCACTAGTACTGGCGCTGGTGCTCACCAGCATCCCTGCCCCACCCCCTCATCTCTGCCCGACCCCAGAGAGAGGGACAGGGGACAGTTTCTTGTCCCCGTGGTGCAGAGCCCCCTCCACAGCTGCCTTCTCTCCACCGATGGGTTTGCCACAGGCTGAGACTTGCTGTGTCCTCCTGTCCCCAACACCCAGCTCCAAAGGCTGGACCCAAAGCTCAAGGAGCTGGGGAGAAGCTGTGGGTGGAACTGGTGTATTCTGGGGGGTGCAGATGGTTGTAGGCTGTCGGGGGCTGGTGCTGGGGGACTTGGCAGTCATGGTGCTGAACAGGGCTGGCAGCAAGCACCAGGGCAGGTGATGGCAGCAGAGCTAGAACTGGATGGATCCGCTGCGTGAAGGCCACTGTGACATGTTGACAGCAGTGTGAGGGCTGAAGGGAGACCTGGCTCTCTATAGCTCCCTGAAAGCAGGTTGGAGCCAGGTGGGGGTTGGTCTCTTCTCCCAAGGAGCAAGTGAGAGGACAACAGGAAATGGCCTCCAGTTGCCCCAGAGGAGGTTTAGTTTGGACATGAGGAACATTTTCTTGCCCTTGAGGGTTGTCAAGGTCTGTCCCAGGCTACCCAGGGCAGTGGTGGAATCTCTGCCCCTGAAGGGGTTTCAAAGCCATGGAAATGTGGTGCTAAGGAACGTGTTTTGGTGGTAACCTGGTAATGCTGAAAGGTCTCTTCCAAGCAAACATTCCTGTTTCACTGACAACCCCAGGAACTGAGGCATTCGTGACCATGAAATTGGAGCTGCTATTGGTGGGTAAGAACTTCAGCTGTGCTTTTAACTGCCATGAACAGTTAAAACTGCCTGCCTCTCCTTGAAGAGCTGTTTCTCCCCGCCTCCCCCAGCTCTATCCCACCCCTCGCATACCTGGTGTAGAGGCTGGCATCCAGCCACTCTTGCTGCCACCAGCCAGGGAACCTTGCCAGGCTTTCCACCTTTGGGCATCATTTCTGTTCCAGCAGGCAGAGCAGGAGGCAGAGCAGCAAACTGGCCTCTTCCTGCTCTGGAGGAAAGGTGAGAGGTGGGACAGGTTCCCAGATGAAGCAGTCCAGCAGAGACTGGTTGGGAAATGAAGGAGCAGCAGCTCTTTTCAGCATTTTTTTGCTGTTAAGGACTCTGGGGCAAGTGCTGTCTCAGTGGGGCACAGGGTGGTTTGATTGACCCCAGACACTTGTTTGGGAATTGCCACTTCCAGGCTTCCAGACATCACCTACAAGGGCAGAAGTCAAAGTCATGGACTGACAGCAGTGGCCTGGAAGTGGCCTCTGGAGTCATCTGCTCCAATCCCTTGCTGAAGCAGGGTAACCCAGAGCAGGCTGCTGAAGGCTGTGGCCAGATGCCTTCTATGGAAGGAAACTTCACAGCTTCCCTATGCGACCTGTGCCTGTGCTCAGTCACCCTCACAGAGCACAGCATTCCCTGGTGTTCAGATGGAAACTCCTGAGCTCCCCTTTGTGCCTGTGCCCCTTGTCCTGTCACTGGGCACAGATAAGTAGAGGTGGGCTCTGTCCTCTCTGTGGTCTCCTTTCAGGTATCTATAGTAAGATTTCCTCCCCCTTGAGCCTACTCTTTTTCAGGCTAAACAGTCCTAGCTCTGTCTATCTTGCCTTGTAGGACAGAGACTCCAGTCCCTTCATCATCTTCACAGCCCTTTGCTGGACTCTTTCCAGTCTACAGCCAGAAGCTCTCCATTAGCTCCTCACCCATCTCCAGGCAGAGTGCCATGCCCTCCTGCTGCTCTCAGACAGGTGGTTCCCTCTCCTCATCCTTCACCATGACTCTGGGGAACCGTTGGGTTTTTATCACAGAACCCCAGCTTGGAAGGGAGCTCAAGGATTGTCTGGTCCAATCTTTCTTGGCAAAGGCATGGTCTAGACAAAATGACTCATCATCTGTCCAGCTGCATCTCATGGTGTAGGATCAGATTGACAAATGCCCAGATCTGGCACAGGAATGTTTGTGAGAAGTGCTTTGTGTGGTTCTTTTCTGTGGTGGGGATGGAGGTCAATACATTAGGAAAAGGATGAGGAGCAGGGAGCCACACTCCCTGATAAACATAGTGATGTGATCTCTCTTTCTAGATAAGCTGGGCTTGCTTACTAGAATTCCACAGGCACTGTCATGTACAGCTTTGGACAGCGTATGGTGCAAAGCCTGCGGGACTCACCCATCCATCCTGGTTCATCTAATAAAAGGTTTCTTCTCCCTGCAAAGGATGACTCTGCCTGTGCCTGCAGGAAACCCTCTTGCACTTCCCGGCCAGGCTGGACAGGGCTTTGAGCAACCTGATCTAGCAGAAGGTGTCCCTGCCCATGGCAGGTGGGTTGGACTAGCTGATCTTGAAGGTCTCTTTCAACCCAACCCATTCCATGGTTCCTGCATGCGGCTGAACATGGCCACCTGCTTCCCAAACAGCAGGTCCTGCCCCAGGGTGGGCACTCGGTGCTCCTGTAGCCATCTTCCCTGTCTGCTTTGCTTCCCAGGTGCAAGTGTGGGACACGGCTGGCCAGGAGAGGTTCCGGAAGAGCATGGTGGAGCACTACTACCGCAACGTCCATGCTGTTGTCTTCGTCTATGATGTCACCAAGATGTCCTCCTTCACCAACCTCAAGACATGGATCGAGGAGTGCAACGGCCACGCTGTGCCTGCCCTGGTCCCCAGGGTGCTCGTTGGCAACAAGTGTGACTTGAAGGACCTGATCCAGGTGCCGTCCAGCATGGCCCTCAAGTTCGCCGATGCTCACAACATGCTTTTGTTTGAGACCTCGGCCAAGGACCCTCAGGAGAGCCAGAACGTGGACGCCATTTTCATGTGCCTGGCCTGCCGGCTCAAAGCCCAACGCTCGCTACTCTGCCGGGACCTGGAGGGGCGGCCGAGCCCGGGCCGCCGCCTGCCGCCGGTACACGACGGCGCCGGTAAATCCTCCTGCCCATGCTGAGCGGGTTCAGCCCCCGGCCCCCCAATAAAGGCTCTGCGGCCCCACTCAGCTCCGCGTCTTGCTTTGCGCAGCTCGGCTCGGTTCGGCTACGTTCGGCTTGGTTCGACTGCGTTCGGTTCCGCCGCCCTCGGTCAGGTTGTGCTCGGCTCGAGTACGTTCGGCTTCGCCCGACTGCTTCGAGCTCGGCTACGCTCGGGCCAGATCGGCCGCACTCGGCTCGCTCCGACTCCGTCCGGCTACTCTCGGTTGCAGTCGAGCTCCCCGCACATGCGCGGAGTGTGGCGCATGCGCACTGCTGACTCAATAATGAAGTAAGTCGCCGGGACGCGGTGGGGAGGAAGGTGGGTTCGGTTTGGTTTGTTCTGTCCTGGGTGCTGACGGTACCCTTCCCCGCAGCCCCCTTACGAAGGTGAAGCTGATCAACGAGCTGAATGCGCGGGAGGCGGAGATGGGCGTTCACGAGGCCGTGTCGTGGCACGCCGAGTACAAAGACAGCGCCTGGATCTTTGTCGGTAAGGGTCAGGCCAGGGGTGGTGGGACCGGGCCCATCGGGCTCGGGCGGTGCCGGTGCCTCCTTCCCGCCTTTCTGTGTTCCCGCAGGCGGGTTGCCCTACGAGCTGACGGAGGGAGATGTCATCTGCGTCTTCTCACAGTAAGTGCCGTAGCCCCCTGCGCCCCCAGTCCTGCCGCCGCTGCCCGGGCTGCTGAGCCTGTGTTACAGGTACGGGGAGGTCGTTAACATCAACCTGGTGCGGGACAAGAAGACCGGCAAGTCCAAGGGCTTCTGCTTCCTGTGTTATGAGGACCAGAGGAGCACCATCCTTGCTGTGGACAACTTCAACGGGATCAAAGTGAGCAGAGCAGCCCGGAACACGGTCCTGGCTGCCTCCCGTGGCTCCAAGTGGAGGCCCAGCTACTCAGGTTGTAGCCCGGTGCCTTCCCTGATGGTGTAACTTCTGTTCCAGATCAAAGGAAGGACCATCCGAGTCGACCATGTGGCAAACTACCGGCCCCCCAAAGACTCTGATGACTTAGATGACATCACCAAAGCCCTCCATGCCAAGGGATGTGGGGTTAAAACACCACCTCATTCATCCTCTGATTCCCTGTTGGAAGATGATGACGTGCCTGTGAAAAAGCAAAAAGGTGAGGGATGTTCTGGCCAGGGGAGTCTGCACAGAACCCTCAGCCTTGCAAGAGGAACACTAAGGACTGACTTACAGCTTGGATGTCCTGGCTGCAATTTGTAGCCTCCTATGGGGTGTCCAGGTTCCTGTATCCAGTGCTTGTCTGTGAGTGTCTTCTCCCAGGGTCCAGAGGGCTGGATCTTGCAGACAATGACAGCAGTCTTCTTGGGAAGAAGCTGCCCAGAGTCACTGTGGGTAGGACAGTGCTGGGAGGAACTGGGAAAAGCACCTCTTAATCCTATAGTCTGGCTGCTGCTGTAGGACTGGAGTGCTGCAGGGGTGAGGAGAGTGGCCTGTGTGAGGTAATGGGAGTTGAATAGGACAAATCTAGCAGAGCTAGGTGGGATTCTGTGTCTGAAAAGGGAAGCTAAAGGACAGAGGGGTTGGACTAGATGGCCTTTAAGTATCCTTTCTAACCAGGATGAGAGGGAGTGGCTGCAAGTTGCATGTCCAGAGAAGGGCAAGGAAACTGGTGAAGGGTCTGGTGAGGAGCAGCTGAGTGATCTGGGGTTGTTCAGCCTGAAGAAAAGGAGGCTGAGGGAGACTTTCTGGCTCTCTGTAGCTCTTGAATGGAGTTTGGAGCCAGATGGGAGTTGGTCTCTTCTCCCAAGGAACAAGTGATACGGCAAAATGGCCTCAAGTTGCTCCAGGGGAGATTTAAGTTGGACATAAGGAACACCTTCTTGCCCTTGAGAGTTGTCATTCCTGGGCGGGGGTGTGTCGAAACTGTGAAGATGTGGTGCTGAGGGCCATAGTTTGGTGGTGGCCTGGCTGTGCTGAGTTAGTGATTTGACTCCATAATCTGAAAGGTCTCTTCCAACCCAAGTTATTCTACGAAAGGCAGCACAGTGCTTGGCACAGCTTGGGGAGCAGAAGTGGTGCTTCTAGGACTGTCCATCCTGAAGGTGACCTTTGTGTTCCAGAGAAGGAGAAGAGCAGACAGGAGCGACACAAGCCAAGCTCGCAGGCTGGGAAGAGGGCGGCTGCTGAGGAGGAGACACCGCCCAGGGTGAAGATCAAGAAGGAGAAGGAGGACCCAGCCTATGAGCGCTATGCCAGTGGAAGCCAGCAGCCATGGAAGGGCTTGGAGGGGAAGCCCTTGAGCAGGACCCAGCGAGAGGAGGATGAACGGAGGCACCAGAGGCCCTCAGAGAGAAGAGGAGGGGAAAAGGGCAGCCAAGACCAGAGGGGACAAAGTGGTTTGAGGGAGGCTGGCAGGAGAAGCAGGCGGGAGGAGTGTCCCGAGGGAGGCAGATCCCGGGAGCATGGGGAGCACAGGCACAGGGAGCGGGGCTCTGCCCGAGGCTCCAGCCGCTGATGAGCTCTGGAGGCTGGGAAGGCCTTAAGCCTGACTGAAAAAAGCCTGGTTAGATCCACTCCATGCTGAGAGAGAGGCCCTGAGCCTGCCCCAAAACTTCCATGTCCTCTCCATGCTAAAAGAGGCCCCAGACCCACCTAAAAACCTGCTCAGAGCCTCTCTTAGGGCCACCACAGCTGGACTGTTCACTTTCAACACCTTTTATGTGGATTCTCAACTCTCCTTGGGGCTGATCTTGCTGCCTGTGCCACCAGCTTGGTACAGCAACTTTGTTTCTTCCCTGGAGCTGGTCTCTGGAAGCAGCAGAATGTTCTCTCCCAAATCCTGAAGGGACTGTCCTCACGTTGCTCTGCAGGGAGAGGTCAGGAGGTGCCTTGTTGGCCTTACACCCTCCATCCCTGGGTGCGGAGCACTCACCCAGCAGCTCCTGGCATCTGGTGGAGCCCTAGAGCTGTGGTTCTGACTTGGGCACGGCATTGGGCTCTGTTTTGTTTAATAAACGTTACCTGGCCCCGGAGGCAGCCTTTCTCTCCAGGTAACCAGATGTTTGTGTGGTTCTTAGACTCGTTTGGGGCTGATTTGACCCAAACCCAGCAGTGGTCAGCACGGAAATGGCGGCATGGGGTAACGGAGGGGTGACTTTTAACTGAAGCTGGGTGCTACACGACATCATAGCCCTGTTACAGTTTCTGATAGCCCAGCACCGGGAACGGGAAGCGGAGGGGTTTGTGTCCCGCAAGCAGCGGGAAGCGGGCCCGGACGGCGGACACGGGGACACGGGTGGGTGGTGGGGTTGGTGCGGAGATACCTGAACCCGAGAGTCCAGTCCTCTGCGTGGCTCCATCCTGCTCCCGTTAGCCCTGGGGCCGGCGGCGAGGGAACTCCCGGAGTGCGGGGCAGGAGCGGCCGGCAGGGGGCGCGCAGCGCTGCCGCCGCGGTTCCGGTTCCGGCTGCGGTTCCGGTGGCGACGCCGCGGGTGTGTCCGGCCCCGCCATGCGATGTCCGCGCTCAACTGGAAACCCTTCGTCTATGGCGGGCTCGCCTCCATCGTGGCCGAGTTTGGTGAGGCGGCGGCGGCCGGGGGTGGGGGAGACACAGCGGGAGGGCTGGGCCCGGTGGGTGCTAACGGCGGCTCTCCCCGCAGGCACCTTCCCCGTGGACCTCACCAAGACGCGGCTGCAGGTACAGGGCCAGAGCGCCGATGCCCGGTTCCGTGAGGTCCGGTACCGCGGCATGTTCCACGCTCTCTTCCGCATCTGCCGGGAGGAGGGAGGCCGGGCCCTCTACTCGGGGTAAGCGCCGAGCGGCACCGGCACCGGGACTCCCTGGCACACGCCGAAAGTCCCCCTACTGCCCGCGCCGGGACCCTGCTCTGGCCACCCCAGGCAACCTCCTGGAGCCTCCCGGTTTTGCCGAGATGGGGAACAGTCAGGCCACACCTCGGGTACCGGGATCGTTTCTGGGCCACTCACGGCAAGAAAGACATTGCGGGGCAGGGGCAGGAGCACGTCCAGAGGAGGGCAATGAAGCTGCTGAAGGGTCTGCAGAACAGGGCTGGGGAGGAGCAGCTGAGGGAGCTGGGGGTGTGCAGCCTGGAGGAAAGGAGGCGGCGGGGAGGCCGCCTGGTGCTCTGCAGCTCGCTGAAAGGAGGTTGGAGCCAGGTGGGGGTTGGTCTCTGCTGCCAAGGAGCAAGTGACAGGACAAGAGGAAACGGCCTCAGGTTGCCTCAGGGGAGGTTTAGGTTGGACATGAGGAACAATTTCTTGCTCTTGAGGGTTGTCAAGACCTGGCCCAGGCTACCCAAGGCAGTGGTGGAATCCCCATCCCTGGGGAGCTTTCAAAGCCCTGGAGATGTGGTGCTGAGGGCCATGGTTTGGTGGTGCCCTGGCAGTGCTGGGTTCATGGCTGGATTCCATGAGCTTGAAGGTCTCTTCCACCCAAACGATTCCATGTTTCTCTGAGTCTGTGACTTGTGCACCAAGGTGAGCAGGCATTCGAGCTCAGGCTTGATCAACCTAATCTAGCTGGGTGTGTCCCTGCTCACTGCAAAGATGTTGGACAAGATGACCTTTGAGGGTTCCTTCCTACCGGATGCAATCTGTGAATCTGTCCAGAGCTGTTTGGGTGCCAGCACTGGAGGCTGTGTGGGGACACTCCAAGGTGCTCCACAGGCACCTGAGGTTGGCCCCTGGCAGAGCTGTGCTCCTCAGGAGTGTCTGAGGCATGGCAGTGCCGTGCCTGGCCAAAGCTGTGGCTCTCAAAGTCTAGAGGCTGATGGGGCCTGACACGAATGTCCCCGAGAGGCAGTGCCAGGCGAGGCCAACCTGCTGGTGGTGCTCAGAGGTGTCTTCTTCTCCCTCTCAGGATTGCTCCAGCCTTGCTACGCCAGGCCTCCTATGGCACCATAAAGATTGGCATCTACCAGAGCCTGAAACGACTGTTTGTGGACCGCCTGGAAGGTCAGTGGTGGTCAGGGTGGCACCTCTTCTGTTCCCTGTGCCCTCTGGTGTGGCCTTTTCCTATCCCATCCTTCCCAGCCTTGAATTCCCACAGAAATGGAGTTTGTTTAGGGTTGTGTTGATGCAGTGGCAGCAAGGGTTGGTCAGGGCAGACATAGTCTTGCTGTGCTTGGTGCACAGTCTCCAGCACTCTGCCCCTTCAGCCAGCACTGGCCTTGCCCAACCATTTGTCTCTGGTTTACAAAGTCAGAGACAAAAGAAAGGTGTTGGTGGCCCTGGCTCATCCCTTCCTTCTGGGTAGTCTCAGGGAAGTCATCATCTGTCCTTACTGCTGATCAACAGCTAACTGGGTGGGGGCAAGCAGAAGGGGCCAGGCTCTTCTCAGTGGTGCCCAGGGACAGGACAAGGGGCAGTGGGCACAAAGTGGAACCCAGGAGGTTCCACCTGAACAGCAGGAGAAAGATCTTTGGTGTGAGGGTGCTGGAGCCCTGAAGCAGCCTGCCCAGAGAGGTTGTGGAGTCTCCTTCTCTAGAGAGCTTCCAAACCCAGCTGCACGTTGTGATCCTGGACAAGCTGCTGTGGGTGCCCTTGCTTGAGCAGGAACTTGGACTGGATGATCCTCAGATGTCCCTTCCAACCCACACCATGCTGGGATGCTGGCACCACATCCCATCTGTCCATCAGATATGGGACAGGGATAGAAAGCTGCATCAATCTCTTTTGTGCTACTGCTGGAGCCTTGGAGACCTTGAGCCTGATCACAGCATATCTGGGTGGGCTCTCCAGCTGTGCCTCCAGCAACAGAGACACTGGGTGCTTTTGACTTATGTGCCTATGGCAGAAGGGGCTTTTCCAGCTGCAAGTAGCTGCATTTCCAGCTGTGAGTGCCAGTGTTTTGTTTCCAGCCGTGAGCAGCAGTGCTTCCAGCTGTAAGTCTTTCACTTCCAGCTGTGAGCAGCAGCATTTACAGCTGTAACAGCATTTCCTTTCCAGCTGCAAGTAGCAGTATTTCCAGCTGTGAATAGCAGCCTTTCCAACTGTGACTAGCAACCTTTCCAGGTGTAAGTAGCAGTATTGTGTTTCCAGCTGTGAGCAACAGTGTTTCCAACTGTGAGTAGCAGCCTTTCCAACTATGACTAGCAACCTTTCCAGGTGTAAGTAGCAGTATTGTATTTCCAGCTGTGAGTACCAGTGTTTGCAGCTGTGAGTAGTAGCATTTCCTTTCCAGCTGTGACTAGCAGTATTTCTAGCTGTGAGTAGCAGTATATGTACAGCTGTGAGTAGCAGTATATGTACAGCTGTGAGTAGCAGTGTTTCCAGCTGTGAGTAGCAGTATATGTACAGCTGTGAGTAGCAGTATATGTACAGCTGTGAGTAGCAGTGTTTCCAGCTGTGAGTAGCAGTGTTTCCAGCTGTGAGTAGCAGTATATGTACAGCTGTGAGTAGCAGTGTTTCCAGCTGTGAGTAGTAACATTTCCTTTCCAGCTGTGAGTAGCAATATTTCCAGCTCTGAGTGGCAGCATTGCATTTCCAGCTGTGAGCAGCAGTGTTTCCAGCTGTGAGTAGCAGTATTGTATGTACAGCTGTGAGTAGCAGCGTGGCATTTCCAGCTGTGAGCAGCACTCTGAATGTTTGTCTCCCCACAGGCCTAGGGCAGCCAGTGGCCAGGTCTCCTCTGGGAAGTGCTGTGGTCAGTACCAGCAAGGGGCTCTGCCTTTCCCTCAGCCTCATACTGACCCTGGAAGTCTGGGATCATGCCCCCTTCCCCCCTCCCAGAACTAACTGCCTCTAACTCTCTCTGCCTGAGTTTTCTGCTCTCTCTTCTCTCCATGTCTGGGGCTCCAGATCAAAGTGCACTGGTGTCAGGTGGCCTGGAGAAGCATTGGGTTGTCCCTCTGTGTCTTGGCTTCATGAGAGATGCATCCCTGGATGCTGAAATCCCAGATAACTGCTCCAGATTGTTCTCTAACAGTGGTGTTGGGTCAGTGATTGAACTCGATGATCTCAGAGGGTTTTCCCAACCAAAACAGTTCTATGATTCTATCACACAGGCTCCTCCTGACTGACCAGCCTGACCCACCACTCAGACCCACTCTGCTCCTGCTTACTGTCCCCAGCTGGAGCAGGGACATCCCTGCTGTCAATTGGTGGCCACTGGCCAGCCCTTACTCATGCAGCTGCACCCTGTGATTTGTGACCTGAGCTTTCTGCTCTTCTCACAGCTTTCTGCTTGTTCAGTAGGATCTCTGCAGGTTCTTTTCAGGTCTTCAAGAGCTGACTTTCTCCTCTTGGTTGCAGATGAAACGTTGCTCATCAATGTGATCTGTGGAGTGGTTTCGGGAGTGATCTCCTCAGCTATTGCCAACCCAACAGATGTGCTGAAGGTAAGAGCTGGCCCTGGCCAGACACAACTCCTGGCTCTGGCTGCCTTCCAGCAAAGACACATCTCTCCCAGGTGCAGGGAGGAAGCAAATGTTGGTCCAGGAGGAGAAAACATCAGTGGGAGGGGAAAACAAATCCAGAATCTTCATAATGGCCAAGAGTGGGTTGTGAAATGCTGGTGAAGAGTTGATTCATTGACTTGATGGAGCAAAAAATCTGCTCTGGGAAGGGCTGGAGGCTGAGTAAGGTGGTAGAAGCCAGCTGCTCCTCAGACATTCTCAGCTCTGGTCCCTGTGTTGGGCTTTGATACTGCCACGTAGTCCTGCCTGTCCCATGGAGCAAGCAGAGCCTGGTGGGGAGTGCTTGGTCCTCCCCATTCACTGCTGCAGGGTCAGTGGGGTCAGGATAGCTCTGCCCTGAGCAGAGGGAGAACTTTCTCACGTTTCTCCTTGTCTGGAGCAACCTTCTTGAAGTGGGAAGGCCTTGCCTGTCACTTCTTAGTCTTCTCTGAGCAGTGCACTATGTTTCCAGCTTGTCACTGCCACCATTTGCAGGGAGAGGGCAGGTGGACAGCAGTGTCTGCTCCAAGTTGCTCTGATGTTCTTCCTACTGGGAGGTCAGCTGGGCTGGCATCTCTGGGCACTGATGCTATGCTGCTGCATCTCCCTGGCTGCCCTGTTTCTTCCAGATCCGAATGCAGGCCCAGGGCAGCTTGTTCCAGGGTGGGATGATCGGCAGCTTCATTGACATCTACCAGCAGGAGGGAACCCGAGGCCTTTGGAGGGTGAGCACCAGCTGCTGGAACCTCCCACCAGCAGGAGAACTCAGAGCTTCCTCAACTCACTCTCTACATGTGGATGCAGCTTTTGGAGAGCCTTGAACCAAGGGTGGAAGCCAGAGCAGCAGGAGCAGGGCTGTGGTGGAGGCTGAGGCTGTGGTGGGCCAGGCAGGGCTTGTTTCCAGGGGTGGAGCCAGTGTGCATCAGGTACAGGAGTATCCCCTGAGTGTCCCCCAGTGTTTGGGGCTGGATCAGGAGGTCCTGCCTGAAGGGGGATGCTCAGCCTGGTTTGTCTTGGAGTCAGCTGGAGGTGACTCTGCATGTGGTGAGTGAGACAATTCACCTACTGGAGAGTCTGAGCAGGTGAGCTCCTCACAGGGAGGAGGAATTCTTCCCATGACCCCAAGAGACACCAATGTCATTAGTAACTTTCTGAAGTTCCAAAGAGACAAATCCACTGTGTGTTCCCCTGCCCAGTCTTAGACCTGTTAACATTTGCTCTTTGAGTGCACAGAGTGGGACAGAGAGGTGGCTTTGAGGGAAGCTGCTGACCATTCCCAGTGCCCAAGCCTTGCTGGTTGGGTTTCAGCAGTGGCTCTTCAGCTTGGTGCTGCCTCCTGGTGCTGCTCTTCAGCATAGACATCAGTGGGGACTGCTCTGTGTGCTCTGCAGGGTGTTGGTGATAGTGACTGGGATACCAAACTAGGAGAATTGACTGATACACCTTTGGCCTGTGCTGCTGTTCAGCCAGACCTGGGCAGGCTGGAGAGCTGGGGGAGAGGAACCACATGAGGTTCAAGAAGAATACATGTAGAGTCTTGCACCTGGGCAGGAACAGCACCATGCACCTGTACAGATTAGGAGCTGACCTGCTGGAGTCCTGGTGGACAATGAGTTTAAGTTATCCACGAGTCAGCAATATGCCCTCGTGGCCAAGAAGGCCACTGGCAACCTGGGGTGCATTAAGAAGACTGTGGCCAGCAGATCTAGAGAGGTTCTTCTGCCCCTCTACTCTGTCCTGGTGAGGCCACAGCTGGAGTATTTGGTCTAGTTTTGGGCTCCCCAGTTGAAGAGGAACTAATGGAGAGAGTCCAACAGAGGCTATGAGAATGGTGAAGGGACTGGAACATCTGTCTGATGAGGAAGGGCTGAGAGACCTGGGGCTGATTAGCCTGGAGAAGAGAATGTTGAGAGGAGGGAATCTGATCAATATTTATAAATATCTGAAGGATGGGTGTCAAGAAGAAGGAGACAGACTCTTCTCAATGCCATCCTGTGACCAGCACAAGGGGCAGTGGACACAAACTTGAACCCAGGAAGCTCTACCTCAACATGAGGAAAAAATTCTTTTGTGTGAGGGTGCTGGAGCCCTGGAGCAGGCTGCACAGAGAGGTTGTGGAGTCTCCTCCTTTGGAGACTTTCCAAACCCATCTGGATGCATTCCTGTGTGACCAGCTTGAGGTGACCCTGCTTTAGCAGTGGGGTTGGACTCAGTGATCTCCAGAGGTCCCTTCCAACCTAACCGTTCTGTGATTGTGTGACTGCTCTTTGTGCTCTGCAGGGTGTTGTGCCAACAGCTCAGAGAGCTGCCATCGTGGTTGGGGTGGAACTGCCGGTCTACGACATCACCAAGAAGCACTTAATTCTGTCAGGCCTGATGGGTGACACCATCTTTGCCCACTTTGTGTGAGTACTGCCTGCAGCTGCCACGCTCTCCGGGCTTGGCAGGAGGCTGTGAAGCAGAGGAGTAAGGTGGGATCTGGGGTGAGATCTGTTCATAGAGCAGAGAACAGGCTTGGTACTTTCGAGGGACCTGCTGCATTGTCTGGGGCAGCTCAGAACTGACCAAGTGTACCCTGAGGGAATTCCATGGGGAAGGAGCCTCACAGAAGTCCTCTGGTGACATGAAACATCAGGTTGACTTCAGCCTGCTGGTGACCTGATATGCTGCTGCTCCATGTCTGGCCCGGATGTACACACAGCAGGAGGTCAGGAGCGTGGCTGCTGCAGCAGTTGGTTGAAGGTGCTGCTCCAGTTGCAGGTCTTCCTTTGTAGACATCATCATCATGAGGGCATTGCTGTGAGAGCTTTGTGAGGATCACAGGACCCTGGGCGACCTGATGTGTGTTGCTCTGGGTTAGGGACCCCCCAAAGTCTTCTTTCACCTACACTTTCCTGTTCTCCTGCCAGACACTTTAGCTGGAGGTGCTGCAGCTCTTCTCTGGGGTTTGCCTGCAGAGGGCCGAAAGTGACAAGCTCTAGATCATGGAGGGAGGAGGCTTGCAGCTGCATGCTCCCTTGATCTTCCTCCCTCCTTCCCCACATCGAGGAGATGTTTCCTCTGGGGAGGAGGATGTTGTACTTCCAAGAAGTTGCCTTCAGATCTGTGTTACCTCTACAGCATCTGGAGGACTCAATGGACCACAGAGTGCCACTTTGGTAGAGACTCAGTGGTGGCTCCATGAGGGTCTGGATTAGGCAGAGCTGAGGTGTCCCTTGCCCTGGCTGTGAGGGCCCTGAGCTGGCTGTTTCCTCCCTCTGCCTGGTTTCTGAGTGGGTGCGAGGATATTTGCAGCTAAACGGCAGGGAAAGATGTTCTCTTGTGGCTACACCAAGGCCTGTCTGAGCTGAGGTGGTGTCTTCAGAGCTGCTTCTCTGCTCTCTTGCTGTCTGCAGGTCCAGTTTCACCTGTGGGCTGGCTGGGGCCATCGCCTCCAACCCCGTGGACGTGGTGCGGACACGGATGATGAACCAGCGGGCGATCGTGGGCAGCACGGAGCTCTACAGGGGCACGCTGGACGGGCTCGTGAAGGTGAGGTGGCCAGAGCCCTGTGAGGTGAGGTGGCCAGAGCCCTGTGCTTGAGTGGCCAGGCTCCAGCACCACACACCGCTGCGATGAGCAGTTAGAATCATAGAATGGTTTGGGTTCGGGGGATCTTTAAAGGTCATCCATTCCAACCCCCTACAGTCAGCAGGGACATCTGCATCTAGAGCAGATTGTTCAGAGCCACAGACAACCTGATCTGGAGTGGTTCCAGGGGTGGGGCATCTTCCACCTCTCTGGGTGACCTGGACCCAAGTCTCAACACCCTTAGTGTAAAAATGAGGTAGCACCAGGGTTGTGTCTTTAGCTCTTGAGATCATCATTGCTCTGTAGATTCCACAGCAGCAGGATGTGCTGGTCAGTGAGTGTTCCACACAAACAGAGAAGGACCTAGAGCCACCCTCTTGAGGTCATCATTGGCTCGAGCATCCTCCTCCCAACCGTCTGGGCCAAAGCTTTGTTGCTGCTGCAGTTTGGTTAGCTTCACCTACTGTAAGAGACACTTCAGCACCTCCAGGAGCCCACCTGCTTCCTGCAGCAGCTGTAAAGTCCATGATAGCACACCTGGTATTGGAGAGATGGGCACTGTGGACCTGCTGTGTCTCAGAACTGGTCTGTCTCTTCTCTCCTCCCAGACGTGGAAGAGTGAGGGCTTCTTCGCACTCTACAAAGGTTTCTGGCCCAACTGGCTGCGGCTTGGTCCCTGGAACATCATCGTATCCTTCAGCGTGGGCATGGGCTGGGCAGGGGGAGACCCAGCTGTGAGGGAAGGCACAGAGCAGACACCCTGGTGGGACACCTCTTTGTCCCTGTCCACTTCAGGCTGCACAGCCTGGAGCACACTCCCTGTCCTGCCTGGACAGACAGGAGCTAGGATGTGACTGCTGCTGGTTCCAGTAACAGAAAATGGCACTGTCTGTGGATGCTGCTTCCAGCAGCTCTGCAGTGGCTCCTGCAGGGACTTCAGCACAGCATCTTGGGGGGGGATGCTGTGGAGCGAGTGCTTGGTTTGAGTCTTCTTTGCCCTGAGCTTGTGGAGGTGCTGCCTATTTTGGATCAGCTCCTGGTTCATCAGGGATGCCTGAGAACCTGCTGCTGCTCCGTGATGGTGCTGACATGTTCTGCAGAGCCGATGCTGCCATGTTGCTGGACCCAATAATAGACTCACAGACTGGTTTGGGTGGGAGGGGACCTTCAAAGCTCATCTAGCCCAACCCCCCTGCAGTCAGCAGGGACATCTGCTGACATCAGAGCAGGTTGCTCAAACAACCTGATGTGGAATGGTGCCAGAGATGAGGCCTCTGCCACTTTTATGGGCAACCTGGGCCAGGCTCACACTGCCCTCACCGTCAAACATTTCTCCCTTCTCTCCAGTCTGAATCTACCTCTTTGAGTTCAAAACCATCACTTCTTGTCCTGTCACAGCTTTCTGACTGGCCCCTTGAAGTCCTGGAGGGCCACCAGAAGGTCTCCATGGAGCCTTCTCCAGGCCGAACAATCCCACAGCTCTCAGCCTGGCCTCACAGCAGAGGGCTTCCAGCCCTCCCATCATTGCTGTGGTCTCCTGTGGCCCTGCTCCAAAAGGTCCCTGTCTTTGCTGTGCTAAGGACTCCAGAGCTGGCCCCAGCACTTCAGGAGGGGTCTCAGGAGAACAAAACAGAGGGGCAGAATCCCCTCCCTCCACCAGCTACCCATGCTGCTGGGGTCCATGGTTCTCCTTACCCTCTGAAGTTTGGGACATGATTTTCTTGACAAGGCTCCAAGGTGACCTTATCGTGACCTTTCAGTATATTAAGGGGGGCTACAGGAAAGCTGGGGAGGAACTTTTTAGGATGTCAGTGGTAGGACTAGAAGGGATGGAACAAAGCTAGAAATGGGTAGATTCAAACTGGATGTTAGAAGAGGTTCTTTACCATGAGAGTGGTGAGACCCTGGAATAGGTTGCCCAGGAAGGTGGTGGAAGCCCCATCCCTGGAGGTGTTTAAGCCACGCTGGATGAGGCTCTAGACAGCCTGGTCTGGTGTGAGGTGTCCCTGCCCATGGCAGGGGGGTTGGAACTAGATGGTCCTTGTGGTCCCTTCCAACCCTGACTGATTCTGTGGCATCCCAGCCTGGTGTTAGAGCCAGCTCCCTTGCTCAGTGGTCTGGGAAAGCTGGGCCAGTTTGCTCTGGAGTCTGTTCCTGGTAGTTGTCGCCCCCACAGTGCTCATCTCCTGGTGGAGGTCAGAAGGGCTTCCCCATGCTGGTTTTCAGCTGTGCTGATGTCCATCTGCCTTGGCAGGTGTGGCCTGGTCACCTCTGGAGGCCTGGTGCAGCTTTGCAGGTGTTTTGCCCAATTCCTTGACGTTCCCTTCAGTTTTTTATCACATACGAGCAGCTGAAGCGCCTCCCCTTCTGACAGCTGCCTTCATCCCACCGGAGTCCTCCTCCAGACCTGCAGCAGTGAGCTCTGCTGCAGCCTCCCTCTTCACTTCACCACCCCCATGGTTTGATGTCTGGGTAGATGTGGGTCTGGGCTCTCCTCCTCCTCCCCCCAAATGCATGGTCCCTGGAGCATGGCCTGGCTGGAGGGTAACCGGGAGGCTGGTGGTGCCATCAGCTGCAGGTTTGGTCACACAGTTTTCATGGTTTACAAGTGTCTGGGCCCAAAGTGATGTCTTCTGTGAAGATCTGTGGGTTGTGGTGGTCTTTTGGTGCAGCTGAGGTTTGGGGATTGGCTTGGGGACAGGTTCTGTGCCGTGCCTGTGGGGCAAGGCTGGGGGCTGGGCAGGTGCTGTTGTGTTTCCTCCAGAACTGTAACCTCATTAAATTATTTATTGACTGGTCTGGCTGGAAATCCTGGTGGTGAGCATTTACAGCAGGCTGTCACAGAGCAGGTGGCCTCTCTGCTCCTGAAGAGAATCACAGCCTGGCCTGAGTTGGAAGGGACCTGGTGTGATGGCTATGGTGGTGTTATGTCCTTGATTTGACTCGAGGATCTTTGCCAACCAAAATGATTCTGTGATTAAAGATCATCCAGTTCCAAAACCCCTGCCATAGGCAGGCACACCTCTCACTAGACCAGGTTGCTCAAGGCCCCCATCCAGCCTGACTTTGAACACTGCCAGGCCTGGAGCCTCCACAACTCTCTGGGCAATCTGTTTCAGCACCTCACCACCCTCATGGGGAAGAATTGCTTCCTAGTATCTCAATTCAGCTTCTGCCAGTTTGAGACCATCACCCCTTGTCCTATCACTCCACGCTTGCTGTGTGCCATATTGTGCCCAGACCCTGCTCTCGGCCTCTCCCCAGGTTACTGTTTGACAGAACAGCTTCATTCTGCCCCATTTCCTGGCAGCCAGCTGGGATTTTTCCAGCTCAGAGGGCAGGGGTAGTGGCTTGGAGCTCTTTAAAGGGACAGGGTGAGTCCCAGCCACATAGCAAAGATTACAAAATCTCAGAATGGTTTGGGTTGGAAGGGACCTTAAAGATCTAGTTCCAAGCCCCCCACCATGGGCAGGAACAGAGCAACCAGTAGCCCAGGTTGCTCAGGCCTCATCCAACCTGGCCTTGAACTCCTCCAGGAAGGTGGCATCCACAACCTCCCTGGGAAACCTGTTCCAGTGCTTCACCACTCTCATAGTGAAGAACTTCCTAATGTCCAACCCAAATCTCTTCTGCTCTCGTTTGAAACCACTGCCCTGTATCCTGTCACCACAGGCACTTGGAAACCTCATCCAACCCCTCTGCTGCAGTAGGGTCAGCCACAGAGGGTTGGCCAGGATCACAATGCCCAGGTGGGGACTCTGTTGCCTTGTTCCCTGTTCCCAGTCCCCACGTCAGAGCAAGGCGTTGGCCCTGCTCAGGTGCCCGGTGTTTGGCTGGGGGATGTCCCCCACCTGCTGTGTGCCACCGTGGCAGCTTCCTGCCCAGGTACTCACTGCTCAATCCCTGCTTCAGGGTTGTCTGGAAACGTGGCTGGAGGGAGGGCCCTCTGTGGGCACAGCAGGCAGTGGGAGAGCTCTGGTGACTCTGGCAGCCACCGGCTGGGCACAGCGCAGCTCTGCAGCTTGGAGACACCACAGCTGCCTCCCTGACACCGAGGGGCTGCTGAGCTCTGCCTGCCGAGAAGCCCCAGGTGAGGGATGCCCTAGGATTGGGTTGGGAACACGGTGGCAATGAGTGCCGATTCAGCCCTGGGAATCATCCTGGCCGTGCTGGCCCCGCTCATCATCGCTGCCAACGCGGTGGTGGCCATCGCCCTCCTCCGCCTCATCCAAAAGAACGGCTCCAGGGGGCTCTACTTTGTCCTGAATCTCGCCGTCGCCGACGCCACCGTTGGCTTCACGGTGACGGGCCTGGTGATAGACGAGTTCTCCCAGAGCTTCAATCCTCCCCAGATCTTCTGCGTCCTGAGAATGGCTTTCGTGACCTCCTCTTCTGCCGCCTCCATCCTCTCCCTGATCGTGGTGGCATGCGACAGGCACCTGGCCATCAGGAAGCCCTTCCAGTACGCCCAGCTGGTGACGGGCACGCAAGTGGGTGTGCGCGTGCTGGTGGTCTGGCTGGTCGCCACCATCATCGGCTTCCTCCCCGCCCTCAACCCAGAATTCCAGAAGTTCTCTGCCTCTAGGAAGTGCTTCTTCTTCGGGGTCTTCCACCCTGCCTACATGCTCACCGTCTTCTGCATCGGCTTCCTCCCAGCACTCTTCGTCTTCATCTACCTCTACTGCGACATGCTGAAGGTGGCCTCGGCGCACGTGCAGCAGATCCTGGAGGTGCAGCAGGCCGGGCTGGCAGAGGGCTGCCCGCCCCCGCGGCCCACCAGCGAGCTGAAGGCCATGCGCACCGTGGCCCTGCTCATCACCTGCTTCACGCTCTCCTGGCTGCCCTTCTTCATCGTCAGCATCTTGCAGACCGCCTGCTCCACCTGCTTCCCCCACAGCCCCATGGAGAACTACCTCTGGCTGCCCGGGCTCTTCAGCTCCCTCCTCAACCCCCTGCTCTACTCCTACAGGCAGAAGGATGTCAGGCTGCAGCTCTCCCAGCTGGTTGCTGGGGTGAAGAGGAGAATCTTCCTTTCCCTGGGCAACGGCCACCGCTTCCCTGACACAGGCACCAAGGCTCTGCCCACCGTGTCCTGCCTGCAGCTCCAGGGCTGACACGGTAAGGAGCAGATGGCAGCAGCTCTCCAGCTCATCTCCTGCAGGCTTTTTGCAGTGGTGCCCAGTGACAGGACAAAGGGTAACAGGCTCAAATTAGTGAGGCCATATCTGAAGTCATGGGTCCAGTTCTGGGCTCCCTGGTTCAAGAAGTACAGGGACTTGTTGGAGAGAGTACTGCAAAGGGCTGCAAAGATGCTGAGGGGACTGAAACATCTCTGTGAGGAGGGAAGACTGAGAGAATTGGGGATTTTTAGGCTGGAAAAGAGCAGCCTGAGGGGAGATCTCATCAACATATAACGGGTGGGTGTCAGGAGGATGGGACCAGCCTTGTTTCAGTGGTGCCCAGTGGCAGGACACATGCTGGAACAACAGAAGTTCTGTCTAAACACGAGGAGGAACTTCTCTGATTTAAAGATGAGGGAGAACTGGAGCAGGCTGCCCAGAGAGGTGGTGGAGTCTCCATCTCTGGAGACATTCCAAATCCACCTGGACCTATTCCTGTGTGACCTTCTCTAGGTGACCCTGCCTTGACAGTGGGGTTGGACTAGGAGATCTCCAGAGGTCACTTCCAATCCCTACCATTCTGTGATTCTGTGATCATGACGTGATATTGGGCCCCACCAATTGTGGAGAATGCCTGGGACTAGTATGGATGCTAATTCCCAGACATCAGCATGCCCCAGTTCCAGCCTGGCCAGGACACAGCTCATGTCCCACCAGCCCCAGGGGAGATTTGCCTGGACAGCCTCAGCAGAAGCAGCCTGGTGTCTTCTAGGACCAAGCCCTCAGCCCTTGTTCCACAGTCTGAAATCTGTCACCCAGCTTCTCCTGTCCAAATCTGGGACCTAGCAGTCTTCTGTGCACAGCCCTCTGGGGACAAGCCCTAAGCACCTGGGACGGTGCTGGCACAGTGGTAGTCATTGGCCAGGGTGGCAGAGGCTGGGATGAGGTGTGTGTGCATGTCCTGAAGCCATCCTAGACCATTCCTATCAAACTCACAATCCTATAGCCCCCAGCCTGGGCCACCCTCAAACTTACATCCAGAGAGGTTACAGGGGCAGCCCTGTGCCCACCCAAGGTACAGTTCTGGGCTCTTGGCTGTGGCACCAGTGCAGTGGCTGTTTCTTAGCAGCAGCTGGCTCTGCCTTGGAGCTGTCACAGCAGCATGGTGCAGGGCAGCGTGGGCTGAGCTGTTGCTGTGTGGTCT
Organism: Semnornis frantzii; assembly: GCA_013399775.1. Classification (NCBI taxonomy): domain Eukaryota; kingdom Metazoa; phylum Chordata; class Aves; order Piciformes; family Ramphastidae; genus Semnornis; species Semnornis frantzii. Next base: position 7,714 of record VWYK01078939.1, on the reverse strand, counting down.
GAGCTATAAACCAGTTAATGAGTAACAGGCTGAGCGGAGAGCAGCAGTGGCACAGCTGCCCCAGAGAGCCCCAAGCAGCAAGGCTGCTGGGGCCCATCAGATCTGGGCCTGTTAGGGGCCCTGGTCTGGGTTGGAAGGGACCTTAAAGATCATCTAGTTCCAAGCCCCCTGCCATGGGCAGAGACACCTCCCATAAGATCAGGTTGTTCAAAGCCTCATGCAACCTGGCCTTGAATACCTCCAGGGAGGGAGCATCCACAGGTTCCCTGGGCACTGTTACGGTGTCTCACCATCCTTACTGTACTTTACTGCTTCCCATAAACCTGGGTCCATTTAATCCAGAGAGCAAGAAAAAAAATCCCTTAAATGAGTTTTCTAGCAGAGAAGTTTCCCTCAAAAGAGGTTTCTCAGATAAAAGGCTTCCCTTAAAAAAATATTTCTTGCCTTTTTTCCTAGTATCAGGTGATAGAAGGAGATAAAATGGCTTGAAATTGCACCAGGGGAGATTTAGGTTGGAGATGAGGAAATATTTGTTTCCTGCAGGAGAGGTCAGGGATTGGAACAGGCTTCCCAGGGAGGTGGTTCCTATCCCTGGAGGTGTTCAAGAAACCTGTGGCCATGGCACTTGGGAACATGGTTTAATGGCCAAGGTGGTGTTGAGTTGGTGGTTGGACTGGATGACCTTAGAGGGCTTTTCCAATCCAAACTACTCAGTTATTCTAATCTGGAATGAAGGTGCCATGCACAGAAGCAGACCTTGGTTCCACCTCTCTCATTGGCCCACCAGCAGACATGAAGACTCGAGGCTGTATCCAGCAAGAGGCAAAAATCAAAGAGCCTTTCACACATGAGGTCCTCAGAGGGGTTCACCTCAGCCGAGGGAAGGCCTGAGAGCAGCTATTGCAAGGCAGGTACTGCTGCTGCTGGCTGCACAACATGAAGTGAGCCCAAGAGAAGCCTCCATAGAGGGCTTTGTGGGTGGGCTGGTGCCTGGTGAGTGGATCTAGTAGGTGGATCTAGTCCCATTTTTGCTGGGGATCCACAGACCATCTGTCTGCAAGCTGTTTGCTGCCTGCTCTTGAAGCTGAGCTCCAGAGACACCTGATGTGGGCTTAATGCTGCCTTCACCAGAGTTCTGCTGCCCACCAAGGAGGGGTGGTGGTGGCTTGGAGGGGAGGCAAGACACTTCTCCAAGCTCTTGTGTGGGTGGAGGGCATGGTGCAGCAGAACACTGCTGCTGTGTCCAGTTCTGGGCCCCTCAGTTCAAGAGAGATGTTGAGGTACTGGAACATGTCCAGAGGAGGGCGACAAAGCTGGTGAGGGGCCTGGAGCACAGCCCTGTGAGGAGAGGCTGAGGGAGCTGGGGGTGTGCAGCCTGCAGAAGAGGAGGCTCAGGGCAGACCTCATTGCTGTCTACAGCTACCTGAAAGGAGATTATAGCCAGGTGGGGTTGGGCTCTTCTCCCAGGCAACCAGCAACAGAACAAGGGGACACAGTCTCAAGCGGTGCCAGGGGAGGTCTAGGCTGGATGTTAGGAGGAAGTTCTTGCCAGAGAGAGTGATTGGCATTGGAAAGGGCTGCCCAGGGAGGTGATGGAGTTGCTGTCCCTGGAGATGTTCAAGAAAAGCCTGGATGGGGCACTTAGTGCCATTGTCTAGTTGACTGGGTAGGGCTGGGTGATAGGTTGACCTGGATGATCTTGGAGGTCTCTTCCAGCCTGGTTGATTCTATGATTCTGTGACACAGATGATATCCCCAGCATTGAGAATCCTTTGCTAAGCACCAGCATTGCTGACCTCTCTTCTCTCTCCGAGCCTTGGGTAGAGGAGACTGGACTCTCTACAGCTCCCTGAAAGGAAGTTGGAGCCAGGAGGAGGCTGGTCTCTTCTCCCAAGGAACAAGGGACAGGACAACAGGAAATGGACTCCAGTTACCCCAGGGGAAGTTGAGGTTGGACATAAGGAATAATTTTTTGCCTTTGAGGGTTGTCAAGACCTGTCCCAGGCTGCCCAGGGCAGTGGTGGAGTCCCCATTCCTGAAAGGGTTTCAAAGTCACGGAGATGTGGTGCTAAGGGCCATGGTTTGGTGGTGAACTGGCAGTGCTGGGTTTATGGTTGCACTCACATGAGCTTAAAGGTCTTTTCCAACCCAAACAATTTCATTATCTTATGGAGGCTGGAATGTTTGAAGCTCCGTTCCTGGGAGACGCCTCCAGATCCTCGTGGGACAGCCTGGACCATCAGCTGTTCCTCGTCTGACCCTGCGCTTTCATCGCTTGACCTGGGGAGCATCTGTCCTCCTGCTCCACCACCCAGTGACTCTGTGGGTCCTGAGCCCTGTGCATCTGCCAGGAGCTCTGGAGAAGCCACAGGAGGGTGGCTGGATGAGGGTGGGCACACCTGAGGGTATGGGGTGAGCAGAGACAGATAACTCCTGCCCTGAAAGAAGAGGGAAAGGGTGAAGAGCATTTCCTCTGCTTGCTGTCTTTTAGCTAATAAACTATTTGCTGATGGTCTGTTCTTCGTTCCCTGGGAGCTGAGGGAAGCTATTAAAACTCCCACTCGGTTTCTGGAGGGGACACCTCAGTGGTTTGATCTGTGTCAAAATCTGCCTGTTTTACATGAGGAAGCATTAGCTGAATTTTGCTGTCTTTAGATACCTCTCTTAGTTCTTGTGTCTTGTTTCTGCTTGTTTTTACTTCCAAGTTCATTCCGCTCCTTAGTCTTAGGCACCTTGCAGCCTCATTACCCTGGTTTCACATCAGTTCATTTTGTTAATTTAGCCCAAAAGTTAACTCCATCCATCCCGCATCGCATCCGGGGAGCTGCAGCGCCGTCGCAGCCCCCCTTCCACCCAGCCCCACTCCGCTGCGGGCCAGTCCAGCCTCGCCCGCCAGGGTTGGCAGAGTTGTGCCCTGGGTGAGGGCAGGGGCGGGCAGCAGTGGCTCGCCAGGAGATTCCAAGGTGTGGCGCGGGAGTGCCGGGCCTGCAGGGCCGCGGAGAGCGAACATGGAGCCGGGGATGGGGAACGACAGTGGCGGGCCCCGAGACAGGCTGGGGAGCAGCTGCAGGGCTAGCCCCGGCCCCTCTACGGCGGACGCAACAGACAGCGGCCAGCGAGCCAGCACGCCGCGTGCGGACCGCAGCCAATCAACGGCCGCGCAGGACGCCACCGTCCCGGCATGCCGTGCGCGCATCACCCCGCCCTTCCGCGGGGCGGCAGCCAATCAACGGCCACACAGGGAGGGCGGGGGCGCCGCTGGGCGGATGTCAGCGGAAGGCGGCGGCGGGGAGGGTCCTTGCAGCGCCGGTGGGGGCAAGCCGTGAGTGCGGGGCCGGCTGAGCCCAGGCTGGATGGTGAGTATGGGGGCCGGGCAATGAACGCGAAGCACAGCGGTGCGTGGGCCGGTCAGTGAACGCGAGGCATGGCTGTGCGGGGCTGGAGCCGATGAGTGTGGGGCCAGGGAAACGGGGCCGTACCGGTCTGTGTTTGGGGGACCGGAGAACGGGGTTGAGCCGGACCAGGCTGGGCTAGGAGAGTGGGCCTAGGTCAGGCGGTGAGTGCGGGGCTGAGGAGAGTGGGGGCAGGCCGAACTGGGCCTGGGCAGTGAGCGAGAGCAGGGTCGTGCCGGGAGAGCGAGAGGAGCTCCGAACCTCGCTGTGTGGAACAGCCGAACGGCGCCCGGGGCCCAACCTGCTGTGCCTACAGCTTGGAGTTGCCCGTTCGGGGAGCGGGGCTGAGGCTGCGTTTTGGGCCGCTGTTTCCGCGGCGCCTCCTCCCTGGCCTGCTCCGCCCGGGGGTTTCTCCGGCCTCTCGCCGGCCGGGCTCACAACTCACTGGGCTAATCTGGGTTTTCCATCTGGGAGAGCTGCCATCTCTGGATGTCGAGCTCTTCTGGTCGCTCTGATCAGTCCTCTATGGCCTGCACTAGTCTTCATCAACGACGTGACTTCGTGGCGTACCTAACAACCGTATGGGAATGTTCTGAGCATCAGGGGACCTGCTGGTGGCATCTCCAGTGCTCTGGGGGTCATTGTATAGTGGGGAAGCTGTTCTGAAGGTTTTTATCCTATGTAAGAAATTTCCACGCAGCCTTTTGGGTTCAGTAATGATTAAAGTGTCACATGAGAGAAGAAATAAGTTGAGCTGAAAGATGATTTGAACTGACCAGTGGTTACACAGAGCAGCTCCAGTGCTCCAGGAGTGGTGGGTCTGCTAGTGTTGCTTGGGATTCTTACCCAGTTTGATGTTGTTTACACAGCAAAGGTATAACATGGGTCCAGATCATGGGATTATTTTGGTTGGAAGAGCTTTCAGATTGTCAAGTCCAATTCATAAGCCACCATTGCCAGGTCCCCACCAAACCATGTCCCTCAGCATCACATCTCAAAAGCTTTAAACCTTCTCCAGGGGTGCGGACTCCACCACTGCCCTGGGCAGCCTGGGATGGGCCCTAACAACCCTCAAGGGAAAGAAACTGTTTTTTTGTGTCCACCCTAAATCTGCTGCTAGTTAATCAGGGAGGAACAAAAATAGCATTAAAGGCTCCCACTCTTCTTGGCTGGAGGAGTTGTGAAACCTGCAAAACCAGCTGAACACTGATGACAGCATTCATGGTATGTTCTAAATCTCAGGCGAATTTTTAGGAGTCATTTTTTAATGTAGCTGCTTTGCTTCAGCAAATTGTGTGGTTATAGATGTGTTTCCAGTGCATCTGCTCTGCTTTAGCTGCTTTTGTTGCTCCTGACTTTTTTTTTTTTTTTCCTGTGATGGGTTAAGGGTTGGCCTTCATGATCTTAAAGGTCTTCTCCAACCAAAACAATTCCATAATTCCTTTTTAAAGGTGGCAGCAGCTGGGTGTGACTGGGTGGGTTGTCTCCTGAACCCTGTTTGGGCTCAGCCCTGTAGCTCAGTGTGTGCTGGATCCATTCTGCAGCAGCCAGACCATGTGTGGGAGGCACTGGTTGGTTTGGTCATGCTTGTACCAGTAAGCACAGCTGCCAGTGGGCTGGAGCTCGCCCACAGCCCTACTCCACACAGATCCTGTGCACACTGATATCTCTGTGCACGTTTATTTGGGTCCTGATGCATCATACTTGAGGTTCTTGATGTGTTTTGTGCTGGTCTGATTATTTGGGTTGTGTGTGAGGTCCATCTATGAACAACAAGGAATGTGCTGTGTGGAGCTGCTGCTGTTGTTCAGTCCCACACAAATGTGTCAGTCCTTGGGGAGGTGACTCATTAGTCCCTCTTGGGTCACAACAACCTCATCAAGTCTCCAGGCATGGGATAAAATGCCTGGAAACTGCTCAGCAGAAAAGGACCTGGGTTCCTGGTTGACAGCACCTGGAGATGAGCCACCAGCATCTTGGCTTGGATCAGCAATGGTGTGGCCAGCAGGACCAGGACAAGGACTGTGCCCCTGTTCTGGGCACTACTGAGGTCCATCTCAAATCTTGGGTTCAGTTTTGGCCCTCCAACTCCAGAAAGGACATTGAGGGGCTGGAGCAGGTCCAGAGGAGGGCAATGAAGCTGGTGAAGGGTCTGGAGAAGAGCTCTGTTGAGGAACAGCTGAGGAAGCCAGCCAGGGGTGTTCAGTCTGGAGAGAAGATGACCAAGGGGAGACCTTCTGTCTCTCTACAGCTCCCTGAAAGGAGGTTGGAACCAGGTGGAGGTTGGTCAAATGACAGGACAGGAGGAAATGGCCTCACGTTGCTCCAGGGGAGCAGATTGGATATGAGGAGCAATTTCTGGCCCTTGAGGATTGTCAAAACCTGTCCCAGGCTGATCAGGACAGTGATGGATTCCCCATTTCTGGAGAGGTTTCAAAGCCATGGAGATGTGATGCTGAGGGCCATGGTTTTGTGGTGACCTGGCAGTGCTGGATTAGTGGTTGAACTCCCTGAGTTTAAAGGTCTCCTCAGCCTAAGTGATTCTGTGATGCTGTGGGGGTGAACATCACAAAAATCAGAGAGCTGAGCCAACTCAAATCCCCCACATCATGGGGTCTCTTCCATCCAAACCCATTCTGATTCTCAGTGGTTCATGAGCTGTACCATCTCTTCTCCGTGGTGATCCAAAGCAAACAATTCTTCCCCTCATGCCTGAACCCATTTGCTTCCTTCTGGGCAGCCCTCACCAGCTGCCCCAACCACCTCCAAGACCACTAAATCCTCTGTGGGGTGTTGGGAGGATGCCTTTGTGGCTCTGCCAAACCAATTTCCCTCTCCACACCATGCTTGGGAATGATTTTGCACTGGGATTTTGAGGGAGTGAGCAGCTCATCCTCCACCACCTGTAGTGCACAGTGGGTGGTGTCAGGCACAGAGGGACCATGCAACCTGGGTTGAAAGCTGGGCACCCCAGGCACCTCATGAACCCAGGTCACCTCATCCTGCCCACCTCACTCCAGCACACCTGGAACCTGCTGCTTTGTCACAGAAGCTCAAAAGCTCCCATTGCCAGAAATGTGCTTTTGAAGGGCTAGGAGAGGGAACCTGGTGGCAGTGGAATGCAGGACTAATAGCAGAGAGCTCCTGGGGGTGGAAATGGTAAGAAAATGGAATAAAAGGTGTGTGGGGGGGAAGGGGCAGGGAAAGAGAGAAGTATTAAAGCAAACTCTATCAGAGCCAGCAGCCAGAATCACCAACAAATCCCAACACCAAACCCTGGACAGAGGGGTGAGTGCTGCTCCCTTAATGAGAGCCTGGTAGAGGGGCAGCACTGGCCACAAGGACCTGACCAGCTTTATCTTGACACTGGTTGCAATGGGCAGGTGCCACTTGGGGATGGAGATGTCGGCACTGGGAGAATGTCAGCAGAAAAGTTGGGGATTAGGGGAGCAATCTCACACCATCTTTGGAAGGTGCCCAGGATGCCTCTCTAGCAACACCTTATCTTTGAAATTGCTGAGAGATTGAAGCTCAGCCCTTCCACCAGCTCAAGTCACCCACACCAAAACCATGACCTTCAGCTGAGAAACCTGAGCATGGGCACAGCTTTCAACAGCTTCAAGCAGGGGGCCTTTTAATGAGGCACAATGAAATCCCTCAAAAAATCCCCTGACCAACCCCAAGCAGTCAGCTTCCAGTGAGAGGCTGGAGTGGGAAGGAACACATGGCAGGTCTGCTGGACAAAGCCCAGGCTGCTCAACATTTCAGAGAATCACAGGATCATTTCTGTTCCAAAAGACCTTTAGGATCATCCAGTCTGACCATTCTCTAACTCTTCTAAAGGCTGATGCTAAACTGTGGCCCTCAGCACCACATCTCTGTGGCTTTTAAACTCCTCCAGGGATGGGGATTCAACCACCTCCTTGGGGAGCCTGTTCCAGTTTTTGAGACCCCTTTTGATCAAGAAACTTCTTCTCATGTCCGACATAAACCTCTCTTGGGGGAACTGGAGGCTATTTCCTCTTGTCCTGTGACTTGTTTCTTGGCAGAAGAGACCAATCCCAACCTGGCTTCAGCATCCTTGCAGGGAGCTGTAGAGAGCCAGAAGGTCTCCTCTCAACCTCCTTTTCTCGAGACTGAACAACCACAGGTCCCTGATGCTCCTCCCCAGACCTGTTCTTCAGACCCTTCACCAGCTCTGTTGCCCTTCTCTGGACTTACTCCAGCCCCTCAGTGTCCTTCTTGGAGTGTGGGGCCCAAAACTGACCCCAGAATTGGAAATGTGCCCTCAGTAGTGCCCAGTTGGGCTGGTTTGAGCTAAT
>VWYK01078933.1:0-15448 GCA_013399775.1 Semnornis frantzii | reverse complement strand
ATGTGGTTGGCCTTCTGGAAGGCAAGCACACATTGCTGGATTCGTTTGAGTTTTTTGTCAGCTGACACCCCCAATTTCTCCTCAAGACTGCTCTCAAGCCACTTCACCTAGCCTATATTAATGATTGGGATTGCCCTGGCCCAGGTGTAGAATGTTGCACTTGGCTTGGCCTCAGCTCACCAGCCTGTTCAAGTTCCACTGGATGGATCTCTTCCCTCCAGCATGCCAACTGGCCCACGCAGCTTGGTGTCATCAGCAAACTTGCTGCAGGTACCTCAGTGCCACTGTCCATACTGCTGACAAAGATGCTGAACAGCACTGATCCTGGTACTGACCCCTGAGGGACCCCACTTGTCACTACTCTCCATTTGGACATTGAGCCATTGATTGCAACTCCCAGTGTAGCCATCCAGCCAGTTCCTTATCCAGCAATGACCATGATCATTCACCTCCAGATTGCAACACAATATACTCCAGTCACCACATCTCTTAAAGAAGATGACACACACAAAAAAAAAACCCCAAAAAAACTCTTTAAAAGTATCAAGATGATGCACACACATACACAAAAAAAAAAACCAACAACAACAAAAAAATCTCTTTAGAACCTATCAGCATCATATTTAGCAGATCTGACACCACTGGACAAATCTGCAATGTCTTTAGGACACCAATTCAGTCTGAGGAAGAGAAGCAGTCAGAGTGCTGAGCTCTGCCACCCTCCATCTCTTCTCTTCTACAGCTCAGAAACTACCACTTTCTTTTCCAACCCAATCCTTACCCCTCTTATGAAACTAAGTTATTTCAAAGACTAAAGATTAAAGGTAAGCTATGTAAATGTTGAAGGCTGTGATATCTAAGGCACCCAGATGTACTGGAAAAAATATAGACTGATTTCTGAAAGAGGATTTCAGCCACCAAAAAAAAAGTGTTTGGATATCCATACAAAGAAGTACAAATTCTTCAGAAGCTCCCCAAAACATACAGATTGCTCCTTAATTGTTACTGAAAGCATTTTATTTATGCCTTCTATTGCAGCATGGGCCATAGCTTTTTAATGGGAAAGAATTAAATCTCATGTTATATTTTCCAACACTTTGAAATGCTGATCCTGCTTTTCTCCAGATACCAGCTCTTATGACTCAATAAAATCATAGAATCATAGAATGGTAAGGTTGGAAGAGACCTCAAAGATCATCCAGTTCAAATCTCCTGCCATAGGCAGGGACACCTCCTGCTAGAACAGGTCACTCAAGGCCTCCTCCAACCTGGCCTTGAACACCTCCAGGAACGGAGCAGCCACAACCTCCCTGGATGTCTCACCACTCTCCCTGGAAAGGACTTCCTCCTAACATCCAGTCTAAATCTCCCCTCTGCCGCTTCAAACCCATTGCCCCTTGTCCTGTCATTGCATGACTTTGTCAATAGTCCCTCCCCAGTCTTCCTGTAGCCCCCTTCAGATACTGGAAGGCTTCTATAAGGTCTCCTCAAAGCCTTCTCTTCTCCAAGCTGAACAACCCCAACTCTCTCAGCCTGTCCNTGGGCTGCACTCACACTGCAGCCTCATGTTGAGCTTTTCATCACCCAAGACCCCCAGGTCCTTTTCCTCAGGGTTGCTCTCAGCCATTCACCACCCAGCCTGGAGTTGTGCTTGGCATTTTGCCTACCCAGGTGCAGGATTTGGCCCTGTTGAATTTCATGAGGTTGGGGTGGTGTTTGTTCTGAGGTGGACAACACAGGAAAATCAAATATTTTATTTACAAGATGAACCAGAGAGGATCTTTGGGTACTGCTAACAAAATTAAGCCCACTTTCCCATAATGGGAGTAGGCTCTGAGGTTACTGTAAGCTTTCACTTGAGGATAGTGTTTCCATTATCATTTGCTGGTTCTCTTTTGTTGCAGAATGGACTATTTTCCTGAAGTTGCCTGTCACTTTTGAAATGGAAATCATGATGAATTATGGCACATTTTCCTTGCTATGCTTTATCAAGCTCATTAGAGATGATGCATGGTCTGAAGTTAACAAAAGACAAAAAGCAACATAGAAGCCTCCTCTTTCTTATCTCTAGTGTTTACATATGAAATGAAATCATCCTGTTCCACTTGTTGCACTCAACCATCACCTCTTAGGTGCATATTGAACCTTCTGGCTGTGGTCACAGTTTTCCAGCAATTAGGACACAAACCAAAATATTAAGGCAGAAGTTATGATAAAACTTTTGTTCCTCTCTGTCGCTATCTCAGTCTAGATTGGTTTTGACAAGCAACACATATTGCCAAGAAGCTTTTCATACCTCTCTGCATTTGTCCTGGAAGATGAGGCTTTAGAGAGTGTATTTCTACTGAAACAACCACATAACAAAAGACGTTTTCCAAGTCTCCTAGATGCTGATGCATCTCATACAACAAGCCAAGACTTTCATCCAAGAAGTAAACAGCTGGGGTGTAGTTTTCAGGCACTTAATATTTGCATAAACACATTTTTTCATTTGCAACTTGAAACAGTCTTTATATCAATAACAGAGCAATCCACCAAACAATTGGCTGAAGGGGAGAACTCAGGGAGGCTTTTCAGTTCTGCTTATATATTTTGGAGGGAATCTAATATCTGGAGAAGTGGGACACTATTTGGAGTAGCTGGAAACATTTGCTAGGAGTACTTCCTTATATGGGCCCTGATTCAGAAAAGCACTTAAGCACAGGCTTAACTGTTATCACGTGTTAAAGTGGTTTTCTGGATAGGGTCTGCTCTTAAATTGTGGCCAACAGAGCTAATCCAGCACTTCTGAAGTGGCCAGTGAAATGATGCTCTTTGATTTCACCAGATCTTATCTGACCATTCACAGACTTATCAAGTCAATAGTCCAGTACTAAAATATGATAATGGCCAAAAAAAAAGGTGGTGGGAGGGGGGAATTAGCAATGGGTGTAGAAAGGCAAGTGTGATGTCAGAGGAAGAATGGCTCTTACTAGCAAAGGAACTAATTTGAGAGGTGAGCTCTTTGTGTTTTGACTAAAGTGGTGCAGTGCCCCACGACTCTCTATTGTAATTGTCCACAGCCTGACAAACTGACATTTAATCCAGAAGAAAAAGGAATTTAATTGCTAAAACATGCTGGACTTTGTAAAGCAGCAACATGCATCTGGTAGCAGTGAAATGTTAGAGTTTTGAATCATAGAATGGTAAGGTTGGAAGGGACCTCAAAGATCACCCAGTTCCAACCCCCTACCATAGGCAGGGACACCTCCCACTAGCACAGGTCACTCAAGGCCTCCTCCAACCTGGCCTTGAACACCTCCAGGGAGGGAGCAGCCACAGCTTCCCTGGGCAACCTGTGCCAGTGTCTCACCATCCTCACTGCACAGAACATCCTTCTAACATCCAATTTCAATCTCCCCTCTGCCAGTTTAAACCCATTGCCCCTTGTCCTGTCATTGCAAGACCTTGTCAATAGTCCCTCCCCAGCCTTCCTGCAGGCCCCCTTCAGATACTGGAAGGCTACTCTAAGGTCTCCTGGAAGCCTTCTCTTCTCCAGGTTGCAGAGTCCCAATTCTCTCAGTCTGTCCTCATATCAGAGCTGCTGTAGCCCTCTGACCATCTTTGTGGCCTCCTCTGGACCCACTCCAACAGTTCCATGTCCTTCCTGTGCTGGGGGCTCCAGAACTGCACACAGGACTCCAGATGGGGTCTGATGAGACCAGAGTAAAGGGGCAGAATCCCCTCCCTTGCCCTGCTGCCCACACTGTTCTTGCTGCAGCCCAGCACACAGTTGCTGTCTGGGCTACATGTGCACACTGCAGGCTCATGTTGAGCTTTTCATCACCCAAGACCCCCAGGTCCTGTTCCTCAGGGCTGCTCTCAGCCATTCACCACCCAGCCTGTACTTCTACTTGGGATTGTAAAGCTGTCTTTATTTTGTTCCTTCTGCACAGGTAGAAGATGGGCTTGGAAAAAGCTGTATTACCTGTGACCTTTTCTTTCCGGATCTAGAGATTCTGCTGTACTTTTCTACTGGTTTAGGTTGCAGCCACATTTTCTGAGCTCTGCTCTGAAATGAAGTGAGACTATTATGCTGTGCAGTCACTGCTGTGGTTTTATTTGAATTGCACATTTGCCATTGCAAGGCCCCTGAAAATAAAACATCTAGAAGCTGATGAAAATAGGGGAAAGAATCTTGTTTGCATTGGATGTGTTAACCGTGCAAAACCAGTGTGGTCATCTCAATGGTTAAATAATGGAAGTGCAAGACAAGGAAGCCAAGAAATTTTTATGCTCAGCTCCCACCTTTAATAGAGAATCACCTTTAATAGAGAATCACCACGAGCCTCCTCCAACTCCATTAACTTGCCTCGGTGGTGTCTAGACTGTGGGGATCACACTTTGCAGTACAACCCACAGGTCTGACTCAACACCTAGCCACCCCTCCCTGTCTGAGCACTCAGGTCTCCTTCCTAAGGAAACCAAAATCCTCAGGATAAAGAGCCTGGCTTTTGCCCCAGCACAGATTTGGGATGTGGTCAGGTCATACACCTGGACCCTGGAAGCCAGGAAATATCTGTAAATCTCACCATTCAAATGCACCCTACCTGCAGAATGGGCACCAGAGCTCTCATGGGGAGTCAGAAACTCTCATCAGAAGTCAGAAGCTCTCATCACCTGTCAGAAGTACTGAGAGGTTTATTTAATTAATGTTTATAATAGTGGTTTGAGATGCCAGATGCTACAGTGCTGAGCTCTCTTCTGTGTAGCTACATCAATAGCTAAATAGGAGGGAAGACACTAAAGACATGCAAAGCATTCTTCGTTTCTTGCTGATGCAAATTACCGCAGGTAATTAAGAAAAAGCACTACAAAAGAAGGGGGTAGAAGTGAAAGCTTAAATGTGAAGAAATAATGACTTTTTTTTTAGAATTTAAGTGAAAAATTAATCAACTAATAAAAAGAGCTTAGCATATTACAAGCTAACTCATTCTTTTATAATTGAAACACATGGGCTTGCCTTTACATTGCTGTGAAAAATAACCAATAACAGTACAATGTTTTTGTTTCTTTATACCTATCATGTAGCATAATCATCATTTTGTCTCTTTGTGTGCATCTCTGAAGAGTGAAAGCTGCTAAATTGCTATTTGCAGAATCAAGCTAGCAGAGCATCTCCTTAGTCAGCAGAGGAACAGATCTCGTCTGGGCTGGGAGGCGTCGCCTGAAATGTTCAGAGTCAGAAACCCTACCAGGGTCAGGACTCAGCTTTTCGTATTGATCACTGCCCTACAGTAGACAGGCACATTTTGCAGACTTAAAGGATACCATGAGGACAGGCATAGATACAGACATAGATGTAGATATGTCATATAGATGTATGGATTGTGTGCAATGGTTTTTAGGAGGCATCATTTTAGTATGAGGTGAATGTTTCTTTCCCCAAGATCAGAGGCACTCCAGTTTCTCTCAGGATGTTTCCAAGCCCTGCTTAGCCTTCCCTTCTTCACAGGGATTGGTAAGCCACCATTTTCTCTGTAATTCTCCACTGAGCCATAGCCCCATGAAGGCTTGTGACATGTCCTAATTGTGCTGAGCAATATCACACCTTAATGACTGGCAATAACCTTTGTTTTATGTCCAGGTTGTTAATCCCTTTACAAGGGCTGTAGCAGCTGTCAGATGAAGTCAGGCATGAGTTCTGATTTTCCACTCTAGCATTTAGAGGATTTTTTTTTTTTTTTAAACTCTTGAGCAATTCTCCATTAGCAAATAGCAGAGTCCAGGTTATTTCTTCACTATCACTACATCACATACCTGGGGAGGTAAGTAAAGAATGAGTATGCTTCTAGATAATAATTTAGCACCTGTCTAATTACACTGGGATGTGTACATTAGAAATCAATATTACACACTATAGGAATAAGGCCAGCAGAGACTTTAAGAAGTTGTTTGTCCTAAGCACTGCTTTAAGGCAGGAGCAGATCTAAACTATCCCTTACAAAGTTTGTTCAACCCATTCTTATAAACCTTTAATACCCAGGAAGGCTGTGGAAACTGCTAATGTGCTCCAGCGCACTCAGGAAGCTTTCTAACTGGAATCCTCCTCTTGCAAATTAAAGCCATTCCTAATTTCTTGTCCAATTCTGAGTGGGCATGAATAATTGATCCCCTTCCTCTTTATAACAACCATTTAAATATTTGAAGTCTGTTATCATGTACCTCCTCAGTCTTCTCTTTTCTAGACTAAACAAACCAAGTTCTTTCAACCTTTCCTCTCAGGTCACTTTTTCTAAGCCTCCCATCATTTTGGTTGCTGTCCTCTGGATTCTTTCTGATTTGTCTGCTGCTTGAAGCATGGAGTCTAATGCTGGACTAATGCAGCCAAAATCTCACCAGAGGCAGCAGAATACACAACACACTCCCATGGTAGCATCAAGCTGTTGATTTGTGTTCAGTCTGTGGTCCAGCTCTCACTCCTTGATTCCCTTTTAGAGGACACCGATAGTAACTTTGATTTTACCCCTCCCTATTGTGACACTTTCAAGTTGTCTTCATTGAATCACAGACCACCTCTCCACTTCTCCAGTTTAATGGAATTGTTTTGAATTCCAAACCTGCTCACAATCTGGCAGCTCAGTGCCACCTGAAAACTTGATAAGGGCATGTTCTATTGCATGTCCTAGGGGTTAGTGAATATTGAATAAACCAGGCTTAGAATAAACCCTTGTGAGATCCCTACTGACATGAGCACCCAGGTTGATGGAATGAATTGACCTGTGCTCTGAGGAAGGTTTTCCAGTGCTGAAAAGTGGTTATATCTATCAGCAATAGGAACTAGGGGAGGGACAAAATAGTCAGAAACAGCAAAGACCAAAAGAATTTGGAGTCAGGATGCTACAAGATCTTAAAAATAGTAAATTATCTTGCATCTAAATGACTGTAATATGTGTTTCTTATTGTGTCTACTGCTGTGCAAGCAAAGCTTAATGTGATGTTTAGATTACTTTAATAGCTTTTGTTAATAAGGCAGTATTCCTTGCATTTTTTATTTCATTTTAGAATGAAAGCAGTCCAACCAGTGCAAAGGGGATAAAATCATCTGGTGATGGTATTTCTTATGTCTTTTATGCAACTTAGATATGTCTTCACTATTAAATTGTGGGATGTTTGTGCATGCAGCTGTAGAAAGAACCTCAGAGAACAAAGCACTTTAGCTTGACCTGGGCTAACGGAAGATGCTTCCCAAAATGCAGGCTTCAGTTTGGCCTGGATCGTATGGCTCGTTGCAGAAAGAGCTTATTCTAGCTAGTGTTTTACAGTTCTTTTCCATTTCATGAGGTATTACTGTATGCTTAATGCTCCAGGCACTAGTTACATAAGTCTGCAAGAGAAACAGTGTGTGACTGCTGGTTTCAATGTCGAGAGTGAAACCTGTATGAAATGAGATGATGAGCATCACTTAAAAATGCTCACAGACTTTCAGTTACATGAAAGGAAGAGTATGTCTCTCCTTCCCCTTTAATATTCTATTGACTTAGCCCTTTTCTTCTTGTCAGTAGTATGCTAAATAGAAGAGCTGATTTTCTATCCTGGCCACAGGTCTGAGAAGTCAATTTGTTTCAGCAGCTTTGATTACTTCCAGCAAACTACCTCATAGAAATGCACGGCATCCAATGAATTTCAGTAAAACACATCTTGAACTACATTTATGGCATGCAACTGTTTGATCCTAGAATTAAAGCACCAGAGACTATCCAAGAAGCATTTCCAGTCATGCAAAAGCATAAACTTAAAGTGACAAGGGTTTGGTCATCCGCTCAAACACAACCTGACTGAGAAAGGCGCCTAGTAAATGTGACATCTACTGATGCTCTGTTAACATGAAGACTGTGAATTGCCTTAGGAGACAGAAGTTCAGCTTTCTGTGTCTTGTCTGGAAGTCAATGAAAGTCCCTCTGCTAAAGAACCCAGCGTGAGGTACGTTTCTCTGGCTTTTCAGTTAGCTTCTTGTCCTCAGTTTCCCTTACCAGCAAAGGGAGTGTCAAGGTGCTCACTCATTTCTTCAGAATGCATTTGTGGTCAAGGATGAAAAATGTGTTTTAGATAGTGTTAGATAGTAGACACCACTTAATGGTTTAAATTAGTATAAAAGGCAAGCTAGAAAAGCCAGCACTCGGGGCAGACCAGCTAGAGCTTAGCTTCTATCACACAGTTATACTGGGTCATCTGACCCCACAGACAACTAATCAATAGATGATAATTCCCAGCCAAAGGTGCATTGCTAGTATCAATTTTACATGAAATTAGTTTTTTCTTGGAAAAAATTAAGAAATTATAGATTTGTCTGGAGAAGAGAGGAAAGCAGGAGTTGTAAAGACAACTTGCCATTGTCTTGACCTTAGGTAAGCAAAAGTCTCTGTTGGAGCGAGTCCAGAGGAGGGTCACGAAGATGCTCAGAGAGCTGCAGCAGCCCTGCTATGAGGACAGGCTGAGAGAGTTGGGGCTNGGAAAGAGGGGGGCAAAGGAAAGAGGGGGGCAAAGGAAAGAGGGGGGCAAAGGAAAGAGGGGGGCAAAGGAAAGAGGGGGGCAAAGGAAAGAGGGGGGCAAAGGAAAGAGGGGGGCAAAGGAAAGAGGGGGGCAAAGGAAAGAGGGGGGCAAAGGAAAGAGGGGGGCAAAGGAAAGAGGGGGGCAAAGGAAAGAGGGGGGCAAAGGAAAGAGGGGGGCAAAGGAAAGAGGGGGGCAAAGGAAAGAGGGGGGCAAAGGAAAGAGGGGGGCAAAGGAAAGAGGGGGGCAAAGGAAAGAGGGGGGCAAAGGAAAGAGGGGGGCAAAGGAAAGAGGGGGGCAAAGGAAAGAGGGGGGCAAAGGAAAGAGGGGGGCAAAGGAAAGAGGGGGGCAAAGGAAAGAGGGGGGCAAAGGAAAGAGGGGGGCAAAGGAAAGAGGGGGGCAAAGGAAAGAGGGGGGCAAAGGAAAGAGGGGGGCAAAGGAAAGAGGGGGGCAAAGGAAAGAGGGGGGCAAAGGAAAGAGGGGGGCAAAGGAAAGAGGGGGGCAAAGGAAAGAGGGGGGCAAAGGAAAGAGGGGGGCAAAGGAAAGAGGGGGGCAAAGGAAAGAGGGGGGCAAAGGAAAGAGGGGGGCAAAGGAAAGAGGGGGGCAAAGGAAAGAGGGGGGCAAAGGAAAGAGGGGGGCAAAGGAAAGAGGGGGGCAAAGGAAAGAGGGGGGCAAAGGAAAGAGGGGGGCAAAGGAAAGAGGGGGGCAAAGGAAAGAGGGGGGCAAAGGAAAGAGGGGGGCAAAGGAAAGAGGGGGGCAAAGGAAAGAGGGGGGCAAAGGAAAGAGGGGGGCAAAGGAAAGAGGGGGGCAAAGGAAAGAGGGGGGCAAAGGAAAGAGGGGGGCAAAGGAAAGAGGGGCAAAGGAAAGAAGGGGGCAAAGGAAAAGGGAAATTTAAAAAAACTAAAGGAGGGAATCTTAACTACATGCAGAAAAAGATTACTGAAATATACTGTCCTCTCTGTTTGCTGGAAACCTGGGACTGCTTTTAGACCCTCTGGCTATTGGAAAGATGGCCCCAGTAGAAAATCAACCATGTAAGAGTTAATGTATGCAATGTACTGTAAGTATTTCATTAATTTACTTATTAAAAACATGAAAAGCTTTTTGCCTCTTTGACACCCAAACAAAAGGCAAGCAATTGGGAGACTTTTGACCTGAGCTTATCAGATGACTGGTGTAATGCTGTCAAACCTTCCCCACTGCATGCAAGCAGGGTCACGTTTTAGAGGTGTTTATGACATTTTAAGGTTTGTAACGCCTGTTTTTGTCAACAGGAGAATGATGCAGGTCAACTGGACGGGTTAATGAGGCCAAGCACATAAGGGAAAGCACACAAAAGAGATGAATAGAGAAATTAAAAATCACAATTTAAGTAACCTGCAAAGCAAACATGTTCTACCAAAAGCTAGAAATACCACAAGTTGCTCATACTTGATCATAAACTTTGGTGCCCACTGGCATAATGTAGACCTGGGAGCTGACTAGTTTCAGTTGTAAGGTGATATTAGACAGCTCTGAAAACCTGAGGACAAAGCTGTCGTGAAAAAACTTACAGTTCCTGCAGTTTCACTCTTTGTTTTTGAGAGCATATTTCTTGTCTCCTTAAATATATCCATAATTAGCCATTCTAATGAAGATGAGAAAAAAAAAATATCCCAAAATACCTCAAATGGCTTCAGAGTGTAGTATGATCTCTTTTTTTGTAGGGGGGTGAAACGACCTGGGTTGATCTTAAAGCTTGAAACAAAAAGAAAAATAAACACAAGCTCAGATCATTTAAAATTCATTTAAGAATATTTGCACCATTTCCAAGCAACAGAGAAGTGAAAAAAAAAAAACAACTAACATAACACAGAAAACATTTGTAAAATCTGGAATACCTTCAAGATGTCATAGGCTACATCTACTTTCTCAAGGCATTTGTGGCCACAGGAGCAGATCAATAGGTTGGAGCTGTTGGTGCTTGGGTTTCTTCGTCTGCGCAAGGGAAGTACAGAGAAAGGACTTCTTTTAAACTTGATTTCACCACAATGCCTGAACTGAAATATCTCAGAGGGTTATTCCAAGTTTTCTGGAGGTCTGCTCATTGGTTTGGCCTCTTATTCCTGTAGTAGGAGTTAGAGAACATTTGGTCACACGCCTGGATCAAAGCCTTCAGTTTAGTTTTCTCCAGACAGAATCCAACTTATGTGCTGCAAAACCACTCTGTGAATTGAACCACTGCACAGTAAATGGGACAGTCTGGGGGATTTGCTTCTCAGCTGCATCACTGCTCTGAATCACAGCACTGATGTGGATGCAGTCATAAAAGCCTCCCAAAAGGCAATTTGAAAAACAAGCATCCCAGGGGAGACATTACTGGCAATTCCTGATTCAGTGATAAGCCTGGTTTTCAGGATGGAGAATTTCTCTCAAACAGCTTGATTTTCTCCATGTATATATTCTCCCAATACTGGACAAGGTGTCATTAGCATCTAGGCTAAGTAAAAGGTTTACACTCATTTGACTTTTCGTGCCAAATTTCTGTCCACTAGGATTTTTTTTCCTTCCCTGTGAGCATCAGATAAAATGTATAGGGAATAATAATATTCTTTGTGCAATTATTTTAGGGATTTTGCATATATTAAATGCACTGTTTGTGCATACACAGGCTATATTAGAGGGCTAGGAAGCATAGAGGAGTGTGACATGCCAAGATTTTCTTTACTTGGAAAAGATAAAGGAATAGGTGTACACAGAGAGTTTTCCCACTCCACTATATTTGTGCTTCTAAGCATGCATGAAAGGATCCCTGAATTTAAACTACTGAACACTGCAATATTTTGTTCAATCCAAGTGTTAGGAGTTCTCTCACTGAGACTTTTCAGAGAGCCTGGGTGAAGAGCCTAGGACAGGAGAAAGTCAATGTGAAAAACAAGATGTCATGATAAAACCACAGCATAGATTCTTGTTATCCTTTTCTTTTCCCCCTCAGAAAACACCAGTGCTTTATGACAATTGACAATTCAGAGATTGTTTTAGTCCCAGGTTCAGTGGTGGTTGCTTGGCTGATGATATTTCTTCTTTTTTTTTTTCCCCCCTCAAGATAAAGGCATTATTATGATGGTATTATTATAATGATTGTCTTAAAAGCTTTCTTATTCCCACCTAGCACTTTCACAAATTCCTTCCCTCTCTCCCCCCTCAACATTAGGGTTTCTTGGAATCTTTAGCATTATTTCAATTATTTGTAAGAAAAACACAATGTCATTACATTTGAGTTTTTCCTCGTGGAATTTGCAGGGGTTTGGGGCTACAATCATTGCTTGGCTGAAGAAGTGTCAAATATAAAAACAGAATCCATCTTAATAACAATAATTAGCAACAACTGCTAGTTAGTCTGATTATATGTGTAGGAACTTCTTTTTCAGCATCATTTTGAGGAGGAAGGTATTTATGTGATGTCTTCTGAGACGACAGAAGGTCCACAGAGAGGGAAATTTAGCTTTGAGGTTAGAATTAGCATAAGGTCCTCTAGCTAAAGATAGATGTTCTGCAGATTTCCACACAAAAGTGCAGAAAAGCCCTCCAAAAAGAGAAAGACTCTCCCATAGGTCCCCAAATCCAGTTGAGGAGACAAAAGGTGGAAGCATATCTGGTATTAGAAGAACTAAAAGCAGCACTTAACTCTGTCACCCTTACCTCCTGGCTTTGCCACCTCCTAAGGTGCATCCTCACACATATAATTTATTAGTGATTATCAGCACTTCAAGTGATACCTTAGGGATCACTAATACTAACCAAGACGGGTGGCCACACCTTCACATGTCAAACAAATTGGCACCAATGTGCTACACTGTCTTTCAAAGACAGATACCAACAACTTTTTCTGGACAGGAGGCAGGGGTCCATACTGATAAACCTCAATATTCATAAATTCTTAATTTCTTTCTTGCTTACTGGAAGTCATAGAATCAGTCAGGGTTGGAAGGGACCACAAGGACCACCTAGTTCCAACTCCCCTGCCATGGGCAGGGACACCCTACCCTACATCAGGCTGTCCAGAGCCTCATCCAGCCTGGCCTTAAATAACTCCAGGGATGGAGCCTCAACCACCTCCTTGGGCAACTCCTTCCAGGCTCTCACCACTCTCATGCTGAAGAACTTCCTCCTCACCTCCAGTCGGAATCTCTCCACCTCCAGCTTTGCTCCATTCCCCCTAGTCCTGTCACTCCCTGATAGCCTAAAAAGTCCCTCCCCAGCTCTTTTGTAGCCCCCTTCACATACTGGAAGGCCACAAAAAGGTCACCTGGGAGCCTACTCTTCTCCAGACTGAACAGCCCCAACTATTCCAGTCTCTACTCATATAGGAAAGGTGGTCCAGCCCTCTGATCATCCTCATGACCCTTCTCTGGACACACTCCAGCATGTCCACATCCCTCTTGTAACAGTGGCTCCAGAACTGGATGCAGCACTCCAGGTGGGGTATCACCAGAGTGGAGTAGAGGGGGAGAGTCACCTCCCTCGCCCTACTTGCCACACTTCTGATGCAGCCCAGGTTCTGCTTGGCTTTCTGGGCTGCAAGTGCACACTGCTGGCTCATGTTGAGCTTCTCGTCCAGCACCCACAAGTCCCTCTCCTCAGGGCTGCTTTCCAGCCAGTCACTACCCAGCCTTTATTTGTGCTTGGGATTACCTCGACCCAGATGAAGGACATTGCACTTGGTCTTGTTGAACCTCATGAGGCTGGTTTGTGCCCATCTCTCCAGCCTGTCCAGGTTCCTCTGGATGGATCCCTGCCCTCCAGATGTCAGCTGCACCACACAGCTTGGTGTGGTCAGCAAACTTGCTGAGGCTGCACTCAATGTCTCTGTCCATGTCACCGACAAAGATGTCGAACAAGATTGGTCCCAGGACTGATCCCCGAGGGACTCTGATTGTCACTGGCCTCCACTTGGACATGGATCCATTGGCAGCCACTCTTTGGGTGCAGCCATCAAGCCAGTTCTTTATCCATCCAGTAGTCCACCCATCAAACCCATGTCTCGCCAACCTGGAGACCAGGATGTGGTGCAGGACAGTGTCAGAGGGTTTGCTTAGGTCCGGATAAATGACATCAGTTATTCACCCTTCATCTATAAATGTTGTGACCTGTTCACAGAAAGCCACCAGGTTTGCCAGGCAGGATTTGCCCTTGGTGAAGTCATGCTGATGGTACCCAATCACCTCTTCACTACTCTCCTGTCTCAGTAGTGCCTCCAGGAGGATCTGGTCCATGATCTTAGCGGGCACAGGGGTGATACTGACTGGCCTGTAGCTCCCCAGCTCCTCCTTCCTACGTTTTTTGAAAGCGGGAGTTATGTTTCCCCTTTTCCAGTCAGTGGGGACTTCACCAGACTGCCATGACTTTTGGAATACAGTAGAGAGAGGTTCAGCAACCTCATCTGCCAGATCTCTCAGTACCCGTGGGTGCATCCCATCAGGTCTCATGGACTTGAATACCTTTAGGTGATCACAAACCTGATCTTCACTTATGATAGGCAGTTCTTCCTTCCAGTCCTGTTTCTGTTTCACCCAATTTATTTTTTTTTTTATTTCCCATTTCTTAATTCTTTGTTCCCCAAAAAGCACACTCAAAGAGGTGAGTTTCAGTTGTTTACTTTCATGACTTTTCCATGTGCATATTGAGCATTTTCAGGGCAAAGCCTGACTGTTATCAAACAAAGCTTGACCGTCACAAAGTGAGATTAATACAGACCACTGGAAAGGTATGGAAATTCACCGAGTTAATGGTGAAAGAGACCATATGTCCTCTGACACCTTGACTTGATGGAATGCCTCTCCATAAATGCTTCCTTAATGCATCCCGTTGTGCCTAGGTGTGGGATGACGTATGGTCTGCCTCCATCCTTTCATGAGCTTTCATCCCTTTCATTTACAAGCCGTGTGTTCTCATAACGAAGATTTTTCAGTGCACCAGAATATTAGAGAAGGGCAATCAGGGGTAATTGTTCAAAACTTTTGTTACTTGCACGTGCAGGTCGAGGAGTAATATTTGGATATTGGCGATTTTGGGAGTGGTTTTGCCAGGACCTTCCATAAATCAACATTTAACTCTCCTCTCTTTTCTTAACACCAAAGTTAAAAGCATTAGCAGAGATCATTACTGTTCTACAATCTCTTTTAAGCACCCTGCTCACTGATATGTTCTGATATCAGGAGTTGCACGTTTCTTCATCAGGGCAAAAGAATTTCCAGCAGTATTATTTTTATTATTACAATCAGCACCCCCTCCAGTCAGTTCCACATCCATAACAGTAGGGCCTAAATAAACAAGCAACGTACAGGAAGACACGGTCCCTGCCTCGAAATGTTTATGATCTAATTTAAGACAAGACACAACAAGTGAGTAAAACAAATGTTCGACACAGATTCAAAATGTAAACATACGGTAGATAGGAAAATGGTCATAAATTCCTCTATCAAAGATAACACCTCTCAAAGTCTCTCACACAGTCTCTGTAACACGAAACATGTCAAGCAAAACACACACCGGGACGGGAACGCACATGTTGAAAATTCAAGTAAAAACTAAGGCAAACTAAAAGCTTCTTTTTGTGTATGTGTGTGTGTGTTCTCTAGCAAAGGCCTAAGAAAATAAAATACAGACATGACTGTGATTCAAAGAGTAGAGGTTTGCCTAGCGTGGACACTCGGAAAGTTTTTGTGGCTGACACTAAAACAATAAATAGAAAAAGGTGTATGTGTGCAGCTGTCCTTTGGTGTTATGTTATCTAGCGTAGGGAAGACATCTGGAATGTTGGGTTTATTGTTTGTTTATTGCTTTATTGTTTGCTCTAAGAAGGGAATATCGTCTCCTTTGGAAATGGTAGTGACTATAAGCATAACAAACTGTGATCCTGCATGTGCTGGTTTGAGGC
>VWYK01078926.1:16822-27330 GCA_013399775.1 Semnornis frantzii | reverse complement strand
AATTGTCAAGCAAAGAGTTTCTGAGGAAACTTTCTAATGCACTTATATTTTGCCTGGAACTTTATATAGTATAAGTGTTCTGAACTGCTCTGCTCACCTGGTATCCCACTATTTGAGTTTATTCAAATGGGGAGGCTTACTTTCCACTTTCAAATGAGCAATATAATTTCTGAAATTCAAGAAATACCCCTAGCCACCCTGGTGCTAGGCATCAGCTCTTCTGTGCCATGCCCTCCGTTTCTGATCAAGCACTTGCAAAAGCTACCAGGGTTCTCTATTCAAATTTAGTAATTGCATTTTTGTTTGATCCTATCTAGATGAAGGCAGGAAAAGACACTCCAACAGCTTTGGTACCATTGGAGGATAACCTGCAGCTGTCTGCAGATATTGTACAGACAACTCTTCTCCATTCTCATGGCCTTCTGCACTTTTAATACTATCATAATGAGAATACCTAACAGGTCCAGGTACCATAGGCAGTTCCCAGTTCAGTGTGCATAACAATTCTTTAAAAGTAGTATGTGTTCCTGTAAGCTGTAAGCAAAGACTGAACTATGGACTTCTTTACTGTGAGGGTCACAGAGCACTGGAACAGGCTCCCCAGATGGTTTGCAGAGTCTTCTCTGGAGACTTTCAATGCCCGTCTGTATGCATTCCTCTGTGACCTGAGTTAGATTGTATGGTCCTGCTCTGGTAGGGGGGTTGGACTCGAGGATCTCTTTGGGTCCCTTCCAACCTCTAACATCCTGTGACCCTGTGATCCCTGAACAACTGGATGTATGTAAGTGTCCTTGACGCTAGCCGTTTTTGGAGTGCTTAGTTTCATAGCCTAATGCTATAAGAGTATTGCTTTGTCTTGTATAATTAGATCTGCTTTGGATGAGAACATCAAGGGCTTTTTTGTGAGATGCCGTGGTTATATAAATATCTTTAAATCTTTAGTGAAGTGATGGTTCAGTTTTTGCAGCAGGTGCATCGATTTCAATCTTGGCAATTAAGCGTGGAGCCCTTGTCAGACTCATGAGGCTGCATTTCAAAATCAGCAGATAGATGAGAGGTGGGAAATGAAAGACTTTGATTATTGAATGGTCTGTCTGAGTATTTCTATTTGTAGCATCTATATTTGAAAGCCATTTTACTCAAACAGGTAATCTAAGAATATCCTGGCAAATTCAGACAAGGACTGAAAAGCCTGAAGTAAAGGGCAAAGAAGATGCAGGAATAGAAGTCCTCTCTGTGTCCTTGTCATAGCCTCTTTAAATGGTAAATGCTTTTACATCTGCATGAATGGATTTTAATTAAATGTATTCATAAATAGAATACTGAGATGACACATCTTGTTGCAAATACAATCTGTCAGCAAACAGCATCTGGAAGAGATGGTGCTCTGTCAGCTAAAGCAGATAGAGGAAGCCTGAGCCCATTCCCCTGTGAAGATGACAGGAGTGCTACCTCTGCTGACTGAAGACAATCCATGTGGTCCTTTAC
This sequence comes from Semnornis frantzii, assembly GCA_013399775.1. Taxonomy (NCBI): domain Eukaryota; kingdom Metazoa; phylum Chordata; class Aves; order Piciformes; family Ramphastidae; genus Semnornis; species Semnornis frantzii. The sequence goes on along the minus strand of VWYK01078926.1, from coordinate 25,842 downwards.
TGCTCCAAGCTACACTGAAGGACAGAATCTCTGATCTTAGAACTAGGCTGACTGAATTTCAGTAACAAATTTCTGATACCTCTTGTCTGAAAACTCCAAGAGACTGTCCATCTGTCAGCATCCATCAGCTGTGGCAGGAAGTTTACCTTCCATTCATTATTTGCTGAAAATGTCTTCAAGGGGAATAAAAGAAGGTGCAGACACATGCCAACAACAACAACACAAATAATATGGGCATCTGTTGTGGGTCAACTTGCATTTTAACATCATGGGCACCAGTTAAAGAAGCACATCACTGTGAATAACAAATTGAACGAATGAAGGATGGCACACAAGAAGGATGGGGTGTGTGCCAATACCATCACTGACTGTCATACTGTGTACGCAGCCACTTGCTATGTATGATGAGAGTGTTTTAAACCATGCCAAAAGCAGAGCTATTTTCAGTTTGCTGGTGTTAAGGAGGGGTCGAGTCTGGGTTAGAAGTGAATTGTAATGAGGCAAATATAAAATTATTAAATATTGTTATTAAATATATAAAGAAAACTTCCCCAAACTTATTTACAATTAACACACACAGATTCTATTACGCAGTTGGTAAAACTATCTTTGCAGAATGTATATATTTAATCAGATTGATTTATATGACTTTAGGAAAAGTTTTAGAAAATTTAAACAACTGGAGAGTCTTGCAACACAAACTGCTGCTTAAAGGTTAAATGTAAACTTTCACAAACTTCTTAAAAGAGAGGTAGCTGACTCACCGTTCAGAGTCTCAATATTTGTAATCCAAAAGTGTATGTAGAAGCATAAATGAGGAAAAATATAGTCCCTGCCACATGGTGGCCTTCCATGTGGTGATGATGCGGCAGGGTTTTGCTGCTTGCATAGCTCCAATGGAGCAGGTTGTCTGAGAAGATCCACAGACATAAGACAAATCCTCTATGGCTCTCAGGATGTCATCAGAGCGGTCAGCACCTGGACGAAGCAGGATCCAAGTTTAGGGGCTGGAGCAGTCCGATTGGGTGCTGTGTATAGCAAAGTTGCTCCTCAAGCTGGAGCGGCAAGTAAGCAAGTCCTGGTGTCATAACTCATCACTGGGCCATTGCTAGGTCGTCACCTGGACTTGGCCAGAGTCAAACGGACTTGGGCTGGGCTGAGCTCAGGTGGGCAGCTGTATCCCACCATGGGGCAAGCCATTTCAGGCCCCTGGCACAGTGTGGAAGATAGGCAGGGTCAGGTCTGCCGTTCATGGGTGAGGCAAGTGCCCAGCTACTTGCGGTGCAAAACAGTGCAAACAGATAGCAGACAAAACAAAGGTGGCAGCAGCAGCAGCAATAAACGAACAAGTTGGCTGAGTTTTTAAGCATTTTAATGACTGTCTTTGAGCAACAGGTAAAAACACCCCGGGAACCAATCCTAAATTATTTCACCAAAAAAGGGAGATGAACATGCCCAGTATCATGACCTGTGTTTACCAAAGGCAAAGCAGAGTGCAAAACAAGGCCAAATATGGTGNCTGTGTCTACCAAAGGCAAAGCAGAGTGCAAAACAAGGCCAAATATGGGGTCTGGCAGACTGAGAGGTGCCAAGGTTTTTGTCTGCTTTCTCGCTTCTTCCACCTGGGAAGAAGGGGGGGCAGGGTGGGTATTCAGATAGGTGTTTAAGACATATCTTGGATACGTATTCTAGGTATAATTTTGACCTTCCACCACAATTGAGGGATTTTTTTTATATATTCTTCAATTCACTAATACTTCTTTGACTGATTACTTTAAATAATCTCCAAAATGTAATAGCAACTACTGCAGGTCATTGTAATGGTAGGTACATTGGCCATTGTGAGACAGGATTTACATGGCAAGGATACATGGTAAGGATACATGGCAAGACAGGATTTTCCAAAATTAATATTGTTTATTAATTTTGATATTCAGCAGGAGTCTCACTATGAGCCAGAATTTCTATAATAGGTTCTTTGCAATGTTCATGAAAACATTACACATATGAGAACAGAGAATCTAGAACACTTAAGAAATAATTAGCAATAATATAATGAACATAAACCATTGGAACTGGCAAGAAGTTCTTGCGGTCGATTATACCGCTTGCCCACTAGAGGGACTCAAGAAACTCCTTTCTGCTTAAGACAGAAGGCACTTGGATTCAATTACAGAGTTTTACAAAGAGGCTTTTGAGTATTTATTCACATAAATTATATCTCTGGACTCCTGGGGCTAACTACCATTTCCAGACAGTACCCAAACACTTGTAGGGAATTCTGTTAGCGTCTTCTAGATCTTCCCAGGCTCTAATGAGGTGCTGGGAAAGAGGCAGATGATCTGTGATCTTATCTTGGTTCCTCTTGGATGATCTGTGTCCCTTCCAGGACTCTCAGTATAGGCAGGAGACTTGCAGGTGTGCAGCCTTGGTACAATGTCACACTGGCTAAGTGAGCCTATCACATGAGGCACTGGCAAACTTCAGGCAAGGCCAGTTTCCGGGTAGACAAACTTAAAGCATCAGGGCTTGTTACTATGTAGCAGAGTTAGTTTATAGCTTAATAGAACATGGCAGGATGGAACAGCAGAAAGCAGAAGCAATGGCAGAAGCACATTAAGGCAGAGGACGTTAAGATAAAGCACATCTCTTGCTCATCTCTTTTTATCAATACAACCTGAGACTAACTGGTCTTTGGCCACAGATTAGCCAATCAGAATGGCATTTAGCTAAACTTAATCATATTAGGTAAAGTTAGGGCTTGCTTTTACCCTTTTTGGGCAGAACACAAACAAGTGTATAAACACATGAGGTACCTTGCTTACACATTAGGAGAGGAGACCCAGAGGCATCAGGCCTTTTTTTTGCCTTTCCCACAGTTGCTTCCCTCAACAGCAGAATGAGGGAGAACAGTAAAACAAGTCTGGACAAGCCAGGACATGTTTAGGTCTATTTTGGCCTTCCACAACAGTCCTTCACTCTTAGGCACAAATATTCCATTGATATCTTTTCCCTCAGTTTACATATCTGAGACTTACTTATCTTACATGTTAGCATTCTGTAGGTGTTCACCTTGATACCTGGTGTGGTCTACAGTGCACGCTATCAGCAGGGCTTGCAGGCTGAGTCCTGTGAGCTCCGCTGTCCTATAGCAGAGCTCAACATGTCTGCATGGGTGTAGAAAAAGGAGGGGAGGAAAAAGGCATAAACCTGGGGTCAGCAGGGATCTTTCAGGCTTTTGTGTAAAATAATAGGCAATGAATAATGACACAAGAGTTTTGAAGATTAGTTGGTAATAAAACTACTGCAGCTTTTGGTAGGTGTATTTAATTTGCATGAAATGGCACAGGTGGTAGGTATTAATTTCCAGGAGAGAGCTCTTTACCCGGCACAGTGACTGTTTCGTAGGTCTATAAATCTGAGGGGAAGTTCTCTAGACTCAAGATTGCATTCCTCTATTCATTAGGAGAAAGCAAGGCCCTTCTTGAAGTCTGACTCCCAGTGATTCTTCTTTCTGAAACAGTGAGTTTACTTATCACCTCTTCTTTAAAATAGTCACTCCCTCCTAAGCCACTCTGCACTTTACTCAACTGCCTGACTTCTCTGAATGTCTTTCCTAACACAACAAAACTACAATAAAAAATAATATTTGTAAACACCATACATCCAGACCTTGAAAAGATTGCCATATGTTTTTGAAACCGTACACAGACTAATAAAGGCAATGCCAAATACATAGTACAGGGATAGGAGATACAATTCTGGCATCAGCATCAGGAGAGAGATAAAACATAATCCTAGAGACTGTGATGTATTTTAATGAAGAGCATTCCTTAACAGCTCTAATATTTGACCCTTAGCTCTTTATTAGATAGTCTTTTATTTTCCATCTGGAGCACTAATTACCTGTACCTTTAATCTTAAATACTGATTTGTCTCTACCTCAGAGCATATTCTTAAACAATGAGATGCAGATAAAAAGCAAAACCAGGGACCCTGAGCACTATTACATAAGCATGGTTCTGCATGGTTACCTTGTGCCCATCCCTGCAGTGTGGCACAGTGCAACTTAGTGCTAGAGTAAAATGCAAGAGTATATGCTGTAACTTTGGTATACGTTGCACACTGGACCGTGCATTGCAGTGCTACTGACTGCACAGAACTGCTGAATTCAGCTACAAATTCAGTATTTATGAAAACAGAGTCACAGAATGTGCACTGTTATTCCTAGATATCTAGGCATATCCTTGGGGAACTGATATACTTCTATATTCTTCCTTCGTCTGGTGAGCTGCCAATTAGACTTCTGGTTCCTATTAACAATTGCTAAGTGGCATATGTGATGTTTCTCACAGAAAATACTTCAGTGAATACATTTTACATCTCACCAGCAGCCATAGATTTGCAGTCACATTCCTGTTACGTTTCTCTGAGAAACAGTGTAGTTGAATAAAACTGCTTTGGGCATTAGGATTCACAGAAAGATACAGCCAAAATGAGCTGGAGGTGTGAAAAGGTTCCATTTTTCAGCTGTAGACATCAGCATAATCAGATGAACACTAATTTCTTACTGTATACAAAGCTACACACGCAAAGAGCTGTCATTTCCATTTCACGGCTGAGCATCCCACAGTGATCATTAACTGGATTTCACCCTACCCCAAACGTACGACCAAACTAAGTTCGTCTTAAAATTGGGCAAGTGTCCTCTTAAATGTAATGCCAAACTGCTTTAAGTACACAACAGACAGACAAGACAGCTCTGAAAACCTCCAGAAAGCAATTTAGAGAGCCTAAATTAGGAGTCTGCCTCTCTCAACTTCTCAGTGTACCTAAAGAATCAAAGTGCCACTTGTCCCTGCACGGCTGAGTAGGCAGTCAGTTAGAGTCAATCAATAGCAGACACTGAGGACAGACACTCAGCCCTTCTCTTACCATTTCAAATGCAGTGGTGCCACTGCTTGCCTTTCTGCACAGCAGCTGCTGATCTGTCCAGGGATCCTTGATGAGCAAAGATGAGCCCTGAATTGGGCTGCCTGCAGCCTGGTGGAGTTTCTGCCAAGTCCCCTGGTCCAGGGAGGGTACCCACATATCAGAAGATGGGGCTTTCATAGTGGGAACACTTGTCTGTCTCCTTGCTCACTCCAGACCACTGATGGGAACATAAGACTCGGGTTGGGAGAATGGTAGCTTTAAATAGTCTGATTTTTTACCTAGAGGATTACACTTTTATTAGAAGATGGCAAAGTTATGTGATGTCTTGCACTCTTTGAGTTATTCTGCTTTTGTTCTACAGGTGTCAGATGCATAGACACTGTTATGGGTAGGAATGACTGACCAGCAAGTTTGTACGAAGTAACCTTTTCCTTCCAAGTGCTTCAACCTGATCATTGGAGATGGTTTTCCACAACATACATTACTTAATTGGTTGTATATTTGCAGTAGCTGCCTGTGTGTCTAAATAAGATCTTTGTCTCTGCTGTTGTACAGCAAAACAAATAAGGGCATAAAGATCCCATGGCACTACAGAAACCTGGGGTTTGAAGGCAACAGTAAATGAGGTAAAGGCCTTCTCTTGTGTGACTTTAAATTTTACTAAATCAGTAGCTATTATAAAACTGGCAGGTGGAGACACTGTTTTTCCTCTTCCAAACATTGTGCTGAAGAGATTACCCCAATAAATGGGCACACTTGTTCATTTTTCCAACACTACTGTAGCATTGGGTTTTTCACTTCACCGCACGGCGCAGAGCAATTATTCTGTTTCAGAGGCTGTATTGGTTTTGTTCTCTTTTTCATTCATTGTGTTTCCAGGGGATTCCAGTTTCAGCAAAGGATGCTCTGTATTTAAACTGTAACTATAATGCCTCTCCAGACATATTCCCTTCATGTAACAGAATGTTTGGCATGACTTTTTAGAAGTTCTAATGAAAAGGGAAATAAAAAGAAAGCCATTTTGACAAAGCAAACTGTTACTGTCTTATCACTGCCATTAGATTAAAACTATATGTGTTTACAGCAAAGCAGTAAAGACAGATCACCAGGCATTACTTAAAAAGTACAGAAGCAAAGTAAAACTTCCTTTGCAAATCTTCACCATGAATTGAAAAGCAATCTAGTTGCTTTTCACAGCAAAGTCAGTATATTTTACCTTTTGGGTTAATATATATATTTAGAAGTCTATAGAATGGCAAAAAAACTTACCAGAGAGCCTGCCCGGTTTCTTTATTGATTGATAGTTACTTGATTAATGTGATAAAACCAAAGAACTTTATTTATTCTTGTATTTCTTTGGTGACATTGTTTACATAATTAATGATAAAACTGTGAACATTGGTGAATACATTTTTTGAAGCAGGACTTGTCCCCTCTTCCAACATTAATTTAGTGTCACTGACTTAGAGAAGGAAGAAAAGTTAATTTCTCACTCACAGAGTTTTAGAATATCATATTCTGCCTGTTGGTACTTCATTGTAATTCCATCTGAGCCAAAAATGGCAGTGGTATATGTTCTATCTTCTGGACTGGAGCTCAATTTTTGGAAACCTAGGAAGACTCAGGTCCTAGGCTCTACAGAGGGATTTGAACAGACTGGATTGATGGACCAAGGCCAATTGTGTGAGGTTCAATAAGGCCAAAAGCCGGGTCCTGTACTTGGGTCACAATGATCCCACTCAACACTACAGGCTTAGGACAGGGTGGCTGGAAAGCTGCCTGGCAGAAAAGGACCTGGGCATTGACAGGCAGCTGAACATGGTTCTTCAGTGCATGCAGGTGGCTGAGAAGACCAAGAGCATTCTGGCCTGTATCAGAAATAGCATGGTCAGCAGGAACACAAAAGTGATTGTGCTCTTATACTTGGCGCTGATAAGATCACAACTTGAATACAGTGTTCAGTTTCAGGGCCCTCACTACAAGAAGGATATAGAAGTGCTGGAGCAGATCCAAGAAGGGCAACAAAGCTGGTAAAGCATCTAGAAAGCATCTCCTGTGAGGAGCAGCTGAGGGAACTAGGGTTGTTTAGTCTGGAGAAAAGGAGGTTGAGAGGGAGACCTTATCTCTCCCTGCAACTACTTGAGGGGATATTGCAGCAGAGAGGGGGTGTGTGTGTCTGTTCTCTCAAGCAGCAAGTGACAGGACAAGAGAAAACAACTTTGAGTCATGCCAGGGAAGGTTTAGACTAGACATTAGGAGAAATTTCTTGTCAAGAACTGAGACAGTGTGCCTAGGGAAGTGGTGGAATCATCATCTGGGGAGGTATTTAAAAGACATGTAGATGTGGTGCTTAGAGTACAGTTTAGCAGCAAACTTGCTTAGGTTAATGATTGGAGATGATCTTAAAGGTCTTTACCAGTCCGATTCTTATAATTCTATGATTCTGTCTGGTGACCTTAATTATTCTATAAAATATCTTGCCTTAACATTGGATTATATTAATTAATTTAAAACAGCAGTTCAGGTTTTCTTCAATACACACAGCCCGATGCATAGATTGATGAAAAAGGAAATACGACAATACTTCTCTAGAAGTCAACGTTTCAGCAATATGTCTGGCACTGATAGAATAGCTGATTTTACCTCAAAGGCTGATCACTGGACATGCCCACCAAGAATTTTTTTTCCCCCAGTTAATTAGCTGGAGAAAACAGGAAACACATTTTAATATAGATATGAAAGAATAACTGAAGATGTTTCCCAGATGGAACCTTCTAAAGTTCTCTGATGTCTCTTAGTTATTGGCAACTTTTCCATTTTAGAACAATTTCACATCTTCCCACCCATAGCAAAGAACTCATCTTGACACAATTTATTAAAGATTTTGTGGGTGAAATCTTAGCCTTATTGAAGCCAGCAGGCATTTTGCCAGAGATTTAAGCACAGCCAGGATATTACCTGGCTGTCTATAATACCTGGAGCTTTACAGTAAAACTAAAGTTTTTCATTTTTCCCATCAGAGACAAATCAGCTCCCCTACTCAACAGTCCAGGACTTTGAACTCTGCAGCTTTTGAGATAAAGCTCCCAAAGACATGAGGAGAGATATACATGTTTTTTAGGGCTCTCCACACAACACACCATGAGGCTTTGCTGAACTTAAGATAATTACCGAATAGTTATAAAGTTGATAAAGAATATCCATACTAATTTTAGTTAAATAAGTTTGGAAAAAACCTAAGCTTTCAGACTGTGGATTACAAAGGATATTGGCAAGGACTATTTGATCATGACAGATACAGTAAGAATCCTTGTTTTCCTCTCTGTAAGGTTGTGCTGTCCTGTAGTTGTGTGAGCTTGACTTACTGCTGCTTACTTCAGGCAAAAAAGTAGTAGAGACCAGGAGGTAATAGCTTTGGTAGATTGCAGAGATTCTTCAAAGATCCTTGAATATGATTTTTGAGGCCTTGAACAACCAAGTCTATTTGAGAGGTATCCCTGCCCATGGCAGGCAGGTTGGAGTTGATTATCACTAAGGGCCCTTCCAACCTAAGCCATTCTATGATTACAGTATAAATGCTGGGTTTCACAACTGGCAGAATTGTAAGTAATTGGAAATGGCATTAGAGGTTAAACGTGAAACAACTATTCACCTGTAACCCTATTGTTCCTGCTTACACTCTGAGGTTTAATATCCTTTACCGGTTTCTCGAAACAACAGCTCGGAAACTCATAGATCTGAAATAGGCAGTGATATTTTGAATTATGATGATGACATGTTTGCATTATTATTTTTAATAATATTTTTTACTTCTATTCCAATAAAAACATAAGGAGATGCAAAAGCTCTTGGCCTGTACGGCAGATCATGAAGCAGAGGAAGTTAGAAAATGGTTACACCTAAGACAGTTGAGTTCCCTCCATTCTTCACCTTAATAAAACAACGTTCCCAAGGAGAAGACTTGTAGAAAGAGATGCTGAGATTTCACTCCCATAAGCAGGTAATCTTCAAGACTGTCTGAATACAGGTTAGTGTCTCACTGTATCATGTTAACACTTGTGAAACTGGCTCAGGGTCCCTATTAT
>VWYK01078848.1:0-10425 GCA_013399775.1 Semnornis frantzii | reverse complement strand
CCAGCCCCTAACACTCTGATTCTTAGTGCAGAACTGCTTAGCTTTTGCTCTCTCACAGAACCTTGGCATAGCGGAGCTGCAGTCCCCTGGCAGCACACGCAGGCTGTTAACTGCCACTTGCCCTTGTTCGCCTTCATTTGCACAATCCCCAATCCCCTTTTACAACTGATTTTAAATGCAGTTGTCAGCCGGAGGGCAACATCTGCTGCACACCGCCGAGACTGCCTCTGCTCCACAGCAGGCTTGCTGCTGGTGCTGCCAGCTCTGCAGCCAGGCTGCTTTACACAGGTCTCTGCCAACGCAGGGCTGCGTGGCACACATGCGAGTGGGAGCAGATGCGTGAGCACAAAGCAAAGCCCAGCAGCGACCCAGGCATGCATGGAACTTGTCACTGGCCCTGCCTGCAAATCTGCCACCTCAGCCAGCCTTTGCTGCCATGAGAACAGCCCTAAGGAGATTAAAGCACAGATGTCTTACTGCCTCCCTCTCCCCACCCTTACACAGAGAACTATCAGCCTGGCCTGATTCATAGAACGGTAAGGTTGGAAGGGACCTCAAAAATCGTCTAGTTCCAACCCCCTGCCATAGGCAGGGACACCTCCAACTAGAACAGGTCACTCAAGGGCTCAGGCAACCTGGCCTTGAACACCTCCAGGGAGGCTGTGGAGCAGAGAAGCATTGAATGAGATCTTTGATCATATTCGGTGCTTCTGTGCTTCACAACCTCCCTGGGCAACCTGTGCCAGTGTCTCACCACCCTCACTGCAAACAACTTCCCCCTAACATCCACTTTCAACCTCCCCTCTGCCAGTTCAAACCCATTGCCCCTTGCCCTATCATTACAAGACNATCCTTCCTGTGCTGGAGGCTCCAGAACTGCACACAGGACTCCAGGTGGGGCCTGAGGAGAGCAGAGTAAAGGGGCAGAATCACCTCTCTTGCCCTGCTGCCCACACTGCTCTTGCTGCAGCCCAGCACTCAGTTGCTGTCTGGGCTGCACTCACGCTGCAGGCTCATGTTGAGCTTTTCATCACCCCAGACCCCCAGGGTCTTTTCCTCAGGGCTGCTCTCAGCCATTCACCACCCAGCTTGGAGTTGTGCCTACCCAGCTGCAGGACCTTGTTGAATGTCATGAGATTAGCCTGGGTACACCTCTGCAGCCTGTTCAGGTCCCTCTGGATGGATCCCTGCTCTCTAGCAAGTCAACTGTGCCACGCAGCTTGGTGTCATCTGCAAACTTGGTGAGGGTGCACTGATTCCTCTGTCCATGTCACTGACAAAGATGTTAAACAGCGCTGGTGCCAGCACTGACCCCTGAGGGAGCCACTGAATTCATGCTGGAACCAATCCTTGTTTGCCAGCACCTACCACCCCTGCTGATGCCCAGAGTTCCATACAAGTTCATAGACTGGTCTAGGTTGGAAGGAATCTCCATGCAGCAGGACTAGAAGTAATCTTTGAAAGGGAAAACTCCTCTCCCCGCTTTGAAGTGCAGATAAAATACAAACTGATTTAAATTAATATAACTTAATGAGACCCTGAAATAGTTAGGTTAAAATATCATGGGCGTGCTCTTTGGGTGTCCAGGGCTGTCTGGCATGTTTAGGCTAATGAGCATCATTGATCTTCAACCTCTCTTTTTCAAGAGTGCCCAGCCATGTGCTACAACTCTTGGCCTGTGGGAGTGACAGGACTTGGAGTTATTCAAGAGGATGGGACCAAAGATCCAATGATGTGGGAAAGGGTGGAACAGAGTAGGAAGAAAGTATGGCAAAAGGCCAAGAAAAAGAACAATCCAAAATGAAAAAGGTTTAAAAAAAAAATCCAAACCACTACCCAATATCTTTGATGCAGAAACAACTCCTGCAGGTCCTCTGCTAATAAATCCCTTTCAGTAGAAAGATGCACCAGAAGGTTTAAGTTGGAAGAGCAGGAGGATATGGTACAGTGTGGTGAGCAGCTGGGACAGCATCACACCTCATTACCCATCCACACCAGTGCGAACACCTCACACCTGCTCCTCAGGCATCCCAGAGCAGAGTTCACAGCTCTGCTCCTAACAGAGCAGCTGTTGCAACCCAGTCCTTCAGAAGTAATGCTAGCCACAAAAATCCAGATTTTCCCACCCCTCTGAAAACAAGACCAGCAAGGAACAGCTCTAACCAGTTCACGGGAGAGTCACAGAATTGTCAGGGTTGGAAGCGACCTCAAGGATCATCTAGCTCCAGCCCCACTGGCCATGGCAGAGACTACTTTCTACAGCCCTTCAAAAGCAGCTACCCCACCTCAAGGGAAGAAGTCCATGTGCAGGTTTGGGACAACAGAAAGCAGAGATTCCACTGAGGTGGGGACAGCAGGGTGTAGCAGTCAGCAGGTCTATATCCCACCTCCTTCCCATACCTCTGGGGGAACAAGTGCCCAGCATCCTCCACCCTTGTCTCCCTGTGAAGTCAGCTGTCCAGAACAACAAGGATTAGCAGAGGGCTGGAGCACCTCTCCTGTGAAGACAGGCTGCAAGAACTGGGGTTGTGCAGGCCAGAGAAGAAAAGGCTCTATAGAAACCTTAGAGCTGCATTTCAGTATCTGAAGGGGTCCTACAGGAAGGCTGGGGAAGGACTGTTTGGAGGCTTGTAGTGACAGGGCAAGAGACAGCAGTTTGATACTGGAGATATATAAGTGAGACAAAGTAGTTTTTCATTACAATGAGAGTGGTGAAATACAGGAACAGACTGCCGAGGGATGAGGTTGAGCCCTGCCCCTGAAGACATTAAAGCTCAGATTTGCTATGGCCCGGGGCAGCCTGCTCTAGTTGAAGGTGTCCCTGAGCAGCACAGGAGGGTTGGACTCGATGAGCTTTGAGAGTCCCTTCCAGCCCAATGCAATGTGTGAATCTCACCACAAGCCCTTCTGTTGTCTAGCCTAGGTGGCCTCTCACAGCACGAAGATGCTGCTACAGCACAAACATAGCTTAGGCTATGTGAAAACCCATCTCCAAGAGCCACATTTCTCTGCCTTGCTGCACCTCAGCAGGCTCTGCCTGACACCCCTCTGCAGCCACTTTGAATTTACAGAGCTACTCCACTTCCATGCTGGTTGAAGAAAAAAGGGAAAGCTCTGTTCTAGGAGCTAAACACCTCCAAGCCCAGTAACACAGACATAAACATGCCTCCTGGAACATACCAGAACATATTCAGCCTGGAGAAGAGAAGACAAAGTCATGCAATGACAGGACAAGGGGCAATGGGTTTAAACTGGCAGAGGGGAGATTGAAATTGGACGTTAGGAGGAAGCTCTTTGCAGTGAGGGTGGTGAGACGCTGGCACAGGTTGCCCAGGGAGGGTGTGAAGCACAGAAGCACTGAACGTGATCAAAGACCACATTCTGTGATACTGTGCTCCACAACCTCCCTGGAGGCGTTCAAGGCCAGGTTGGATGAGGCCTTGAGTGGCCTGTACTAGTGGGAGATGTCCCTGCCTCTGTCAGGGGGTTGGAACTAGATGATCTTTGAGATCCTTTCCAACCTTACCATTCTATGACTCTATATACTAAACACTGATAAAGCTCGCATTGTGCTGCCCTCAGCGACCTTCTGTCCTAAATTAGCTGCTGAAATCCAAACTGATTTTCTTCTCTGTTCTTTTGGCTTTCAGACAGTTCTGACAGTCCCATTACCACTGCCTTGTTTATCTCCTCCTCGTGGCCTCTCATCTGGAGAAGTGTTTATTTTGGGCTTTTCTTAGCCATGTACACAGTTCTCATCAGCACTGGAAGGCACTTCAGAAGGATCAACAAGAATTCTCCCTACTCATTTGTCAGACAATCTGCTTTGCGTTCCACTCTACTTAAGAAGGGGGGGAAAAATCCTCATTGATTATCCATTGTCAGGTGTTCCCCAGCTCATCTACCAGGAATCATATTGCTGCCTTATTTACAATAACTCCTATGCCCATAAACCCAATTAAGAACTGGTTGCATGGATTATAGCTCCAAGAAAATCAGAAGCCCAAAGGAAATTAGTAAGCGCCTTGGAAAAAGAAATCTTCTCACAAACTTGGGCTGCACAACTGGCACAGACCTGTCAAGAACCTCAAAGGTCACAGATGTGTTTCCCAGCAGAAAGCAGCCTGTGCAGATGCAGTCTGTGCTTCGGGTACCAGTAGTACCCCAAAGGACTGCAGACCCAGGCCAGGGGTAGTTCAATCTCTCATCCTCCTAAGAAAGTCCCTGATGTTTAGTGAGACACTGGCACAGGTTGCCCAGGGAGTTTGTGGATGTTCCCTCCCTGGAGGTGTTCAAGGCCAGGTTGGAAGAGGCCTTGAGTGACCTGTACTAGTGGGAGGTGTCCCTGCCTATGGCAGGGGGTTGGAACTAGATGATCTTTGAGATCCCTTCCAACCTTACCAGTCTATGATTCTATAATTCTGTGTTTTCGGATATTCACCCGGCAGAGGAGAAAGAGCCAACTGCCCTCATCCACTCAGTTCTAAATGCTGATTTTCAAGGAAGCAAGAAGCACTTGTGGCTTTGTAATGGCAGCAATGATACCCTTTTGAAATGTATGTAAGTGTGCAAACAAACACCAAATTCCTAACCCAAATGAGCCGAACTCACCGATCACTGTTTCCTGCAGGAATCTGGCTCCTAGTAAAAAGGCAGGGAAAGAAAGCTACAGGGATCTACTGGAGAGAGTCCAAGGGAGAGCCACAAGGATGCTGAAGGGACTGCAGCACTGCCTGATGAGGAGAGGTTGGGAGCCCTGGGGCTGCTTAGTCTGCAGAGGAGAAGGCTGAGAGGGGATCTGAGCAATGTTTATCAACAGCTGAGAGCTGGGGGAAGGAAGGGAGGGACAGGGACAGCCTCTGCTCACTTGTGCCCTGGCATAGGACAAGGGGCAAGGGATGGAAACTGCAGCACAGCAAGTTCCAGCTTAACATGAGCAACAACTTCTTGACTGTGAGGGTTCCAGAGCCCTGGCACAGGCTGCCCAGAGAGGTTGTGGAGTCTCCTTCTCTGGAGCATTTCCAGCCCTGTCTGGATGTGTTCCTGTGTGCCCAGTGCTAGATTCTCTGGTGCTGCTCTGGCAGTGGGATTGGACTGGAAGATCTCCAGAGGTCACACCCAACCCCTAACATCCTGGGATCCTGTGTAGATTAACTGAAACCAGTAATTAATTGCAAGGAAGAAGCATCAAACTAGGACCAGTAAGACAGAAAAGGAAGAATTATTTCACGCAAAAGCAATTCCTTAATACCATGACACTTAAACAGGATGTTTCACTTACCATTCAGAGAGTACCACTTCTATTTATTTAAAGACATTTTTATTTTCTTTGATCATGCTATAATTAGTGTCAGTGTAAATAACCTTAGTATCTTGTTAAGAAAAGGTCAAAGGTATGCAACAATTTACCAAGTGTGAAAAAAAAAAGAAAAATGCAATCAAGAGTGGTTTTTTATATCAAACATGTCATGGAGCTGCAGAGGGAACCAGGACCTCACTTGAGTCATGGAATACATCATAAATGCTATATAAAGGACTCCTGTTCTGAACACTTTCTCATTGAAAGACACCAAGCCCACCCCCATTCTCTCAAAATAAGCATCAGAGCTCCCACCAGCAGCTGCCTGAGCAGGGAGGAGGGGAAGAGGTGAAGGCAGATGTTGCGCTACCCGAACGCATCCCAAACCTTCCACACAACTACACCTCCACTCGCTACAGCTGCTGCCTAGGACCACACCAAATAGTACGTGCTTAGGAAACGCCAAAGTGTGTAAGAAAGAGACCACACGGGAGAACTAAAACATCTCTACCCAGAAACAGTTGTTTGTTCCTCTCCTCAGCAGCAGTGTGGCTGCCTTTGCCACATGGCTTCAGCACTCACTGGTCTGTGTGTCACCTACCCAGCCAAACACAACTGCAAAGGACCCATCCGCCTCTTTCAGGTGGTAGTAACGCTGGGACAGCAGAAACAGACATTTTACTCCAAAAGAATGTAGCTAACAGGGAGAAGTAAACTGCTCCTGCCTCAATTCCAGCAGCTTAAGCAAATAGACACTGTGCTGCCTACAGGCAGTCCTTTAAAGGCAGAGTTCAGATCTCCCTTTCTCACTCACCAGGACACAGCTGGGAAGTGAATGCTTCTGGAGAATTAGCACTGTGAAGTTTCCCCAAGACAAGGAAGCAATGTAGTCAGGAAATGTGTCAGGGGAGCTCCTCTCACACCCCGCTTTGCCAGGCCCCTGAGCCCTCAGTTCAGGCTCACTGTTAGGTGTTTGGGTTTTTTATCATGATAGAATTAGTATCTGTGGAAATAAACTTAGCATGCTGTTAGGGAAACATCAAAGGCACGTAACAATTTACCAAATGCAAAAAAAAAAAAAATTGCTACTAAGACTGTTTTTTTATATCAAAGGTGTCACAGAGCCACAGATGGAGTCAAGGCCTTACTTGAAGGATAGGATACAAGGAGCCCAAGGCCAACATCTGTGTGTGGTGCACCCCATCCAGATGTGAACATAGTGTGCCAGCACAAGGTCTGCCAGTTTCAAGCTTCAGAAGACAGAGTGCAGGCAGGGGCAGGGATAGCTGTGGCATTCCAGCGACTGCCAACAGCCTCCAGACCTCCGCCAAGCAGCAGAATCATAGAATGGTAAAGTTGGAAGGGACCTCAAAGATCATCCAGTTCCAACCCCCTGCCATAGGCAGGGACACCTCCCACTAGAACAGGTCACTCAAGGCCTCCTCCAACCTGGTCTTGAACACCTCCAGGGAGGTTGTGGAGCACAGAAGCACACAATGTGATCTTTGATCACATTGGGTGACCTTGTGCTCCAGAACCTCCCTGGGCAACCTGTGCCAATGTCTCACCACCCTCACAGCAAACAACTTCCTCCTAACATCCAGTTTCCATTTCCCCTCTGCCAATTTAAACCCATTCCCCCTTGTCCTGTCATTGCTAGACCTTGTCAATAGTCCTTCCCCAGCCTTCCTGTAGCCCCCTTCAGATACTGGAAGGCTACTAGAAGGTCTCCTCCAAGTCTTCGCTTCTCCAGGTTGCAGAGCCCCAACTCTCTCAGCCTGTCCTCGTAGCAGAGCTGCTGCAGCCCCCTGAGCATCTTTGAGGTCTCCTCTGGACCCGCTCCAACAGGCCAATGTTGAACATTAAAGAGAGCGGCGAACAGCACCAGTGGAACTCCACAGACCTATTTTGTCTGATCACAGCCTACCAGATAACACTTGAGAGGCCAGCAAGACTTAGGCCCTACTAGCACAATGGGCACCCAAGTATCTCGTTCACTTGCCATGTTCATTTGCTAAGGGATGCTAAGGGCACAGTTCAGACTTGGCAGGGAGCCCATGCACAGCAGTGTACTGACAGAGATCTCTGTGGAAGCAGTAAACAATATTCTGATGTTAGCTGCAAATGAAAGGTGCTGCTTGTCTCAAGCTCTTTTTAGAAGCTTCTGAAAGACTTTTTCAACCTCTACAGAAAGAATTTTTGTAGTCTAAGCATTTCCATAGCAACCTGTATCCGGGCTGCATCCGGAGCAGTGTGGGCAGTAGAATGAGGGAGGGGATTCTGCCTCTCTGCACCACTCTACTGAGACCTCACCTGGAACACTGTGCCCAGTGCTGGAGCCCCTGGGACAGGAAAGGTCTGGAGGTGCTGGAAGGTGTCCAGAGCAGGGCCATGAGGATGAGCAGAGGGCTGGAGCTGCTCTGCTGCAGGGCCGGGCTGAGAGAGTTGGGGCTGTGCAGTCTGGAGAGAAGGATCCCAGGAGACCTTATTGTGGCTCTCCAGGGTCTGAAGGGAGCTACAAGAAAGCAGCTGAGGGACTTGTTAGGGTGTTGGGGAATGACAGGACTGGGAGGGAATGGATCCAAGCTAGAAGTGTGTGGATTGAGAGTGGATGTTAGGAAGAAGTTCTTCAGCATGAGGGTGGTGAGACACTGGCACAGGTTGCCCAGGGAGGTGGTGGAAGCCTCATCCGTGGAGGTTTTTAAGGCCAGGCTGGATGTGGCCGTGGGCAACCTGATCCAATGAGAGATGTCCCTGTCCACGGCAGGGGGGTTGGAACTGGATGGTCCTTGGGGTCCCTTCCAGCCCAAACAAATCTGTGATTCCCAAGAAGCAACTGAGACACAAACCAGAACCTGGTGCTGCCTCTCTGTATGTCTCCCAGGCTCATGCGCTTGTCATATCCTACCTCACAGAAGTCAGCCTGAGCAGGCAGAAGAAATTTAACCTTGAAGCAAGCTACAAAAGCCAGCAGCTTGCTCTCAGCAAAAGCCTCTCACCCAGAAGGGGCAGAGGAAAGGAAACTGCACCCTGGGCTCAGTGGACCTGTCCCACTGCTGAGGGAGAGTAACTGCAGTGCAGATACATCTGTTTCAGTCACCAATTGCAGTGACTTGTGGTGGTTCAGCAGTTGAGCTGTGTCAGGAACAAACCTGCCTCTTCCTACCATTGCTGTTATCTTCTGGTGACCCACCTGGACCTACCTGCACGCTTCTTCTGGCAATAAGCGCAGTTCTTTCCCTGGTTGACTCTTCACTGACCTAAAGCAGTCAGGCAGAGGAGGCCCTTTCAACTCGCGGACAGGGCACACAGAGGGGAGAGGACAAAGCCTGCCCCATTTCAGAAAGCCTTTGGGCACCCACTGATGTCTCTTTGCTGTCCTCCTCAGCTCCAGCCACACCTAAACACAGTTATTGTCCAACACTTACAGTGTCCTCCCCAAAACAGAGCCACAGAATTGTTACAGTTGGGAAAGATCTCTGAGATCATCAAGTCCAACCATCACCTGGCCCCACCATGGCCGCTACACCATGCCCCCAGTGGCAGCAGAGAGTGAGTTGAGATGGAGGGGTGGCTTGCACTCCTGCTCTACCCTCTCTGTTGGACACAAAATCAATACTAGAACTCAAACTGATGGCTGCACAAGTCACAGCTCAGCACCTCTGAGCACCAGTAGGAGTGTCCATTCATGGACTTCACACGGAACTAGAACCACAGAACAACCAAGAGGGTCAGAAGGACTTTTGGCAGCCTCTGGTCCAAGCACCTACCCAAGGAGATCAACTCAGTTCTCATCCAGTTGAGCTCCAAAACGTCTCCAGGACTAAAGAGTCTAAAATTTATTAATATCTAATCTAAACCTATCCAGTCTCAGCTTGAGGCCATTCCTCCTTGTTCTGTCTCCAACTGTGAGCAGTGACCAGCAGCAGCTTCTCCACAATGTCCCTTCAGGTAGCTGTAGACAGCAATTAGGTCTGCCTTCAGCTTCCTCTGTTTCACACTAACCATCCCCAGCTCCCTCAGTCACTCCTCATCATATTTACTCTCCAGGCCTTGTCCCAGCTTTGCTGTCCTCCTCTGGACCCTCTCCAGCACCTCCACATCTTTCCTGTATTGCAGTGCCCTGCAGTGCCCAGAACTGGACACAGTACTCGAGGTGTGGCCTTACCAGAGCCAAGTCCAAGGGCACAATCACCTCCCTGCTCCTGCTAGACACAGCATTTTCAATCCAAGCCAGGATGCCATTGGCCTTCTTGGCCACCTGGGCACACTGCTGGCTCACACTCAGTTGCCTGGCATACTGCTGGCTCCACACTCAGTTCCAGTACGATACAGCCCCCAGAACCCTTTCTGCAGGCAACTCTCCAGCCACACTGCCCCAAGCGTGTAGTATGGCTTGGGGTTGTTGTGCCCCAAGTGCAGGACCTGGCACTTGGTCTTGTTGAACCTCAACCCATTAATGCTGGCCCACTGATCTCAGCCTACCCAAGTCCCTCTGCAGTGCCTCTCTACCCTCATTCAAATCAACATCAGCAGAGAATATCCCTGATTGTCACCTGGGCATAAGTACAGTGCCCTGAAGCATTGTCTGTGCAGAGTTTTCAACAACTACAACTTGGACCAATCCCACTTGTTTTTAATTCACCCACTCACCCATACCAGTTTTCCCGAGTCTTTTAATCTCCCTCCCCAAACTGCCATAGAGGGACCAAGCACTAGCTGAGGTATCAGCCTGCAAGTGCTGCTGGCAGCTCTGGTTGCAAGCAGTTCCAAAGGTTGAAATGCAAACTCTTGCTCTAAACAAAGAGCTGGATCGAAACAGCAAGAAAGCTTTTGAAGGCAAAACTTCAAAACAGAGCTGCCCTTCCTCTCCTGTCTACAAAGGGTTCTGCTAGCCCTGCAGTCACCTCTGTCCATTCAGCAGCAGCACTGTCTGCTGCTTGAGGCTCTCCCTCTGCAAGCTGTCAGCTCAGCCCCTCTCTTGACTTTGTTGATCCAAGGCAGCCCAGCATGGAGCTAGCACCAGACAATGACTGGGTGCAGCAGGCTGGGAGAGGCAAACACTAGCATGGGCTGCCATGGGAGGTGCTGGAGTCACCCTCACTGCAGGTGTTTAAGGCAAGCTT
>VWYK01078755.1:7013-20444 GCA_013399775.1 Semnornis frantzii | reverse complement strand
TAACACCCTTCTTTGAAGTCTGTCTAGAATACAGATTAAGTGCAACAAGTGGCAAAATAAACACAGTATTTTTTTTCTTTTCCTAATACTTACTAATGCAGAAATAAAGTTGTTAACAAAATGTTAACTATATTAAGCCATTAACCAACAGGTCAGTAAAGTTGCTTAGCAAAGCCAAGTACTGAAAAATGTCATATGAATATCTCCCACGAGCTCTCTGTTATGTTCTCGGGCCCCAGTAAGAAAACACATCCACGAGTAGTAAAGGAATGATTTTTTTATGAGTGTCTCTGGTTGCCCTAGTTCTCCTTTTGTTGAAGCTTTAAGCATTTGATTTGTCACTAAGTTAGGTCGAAATTATTTTGAAAATCCAGTAGAAATACTTTTAAGTACATGAAAGAAGGAGCCCGTTCAGGTACTTCAGTATGAAACCAAACCAGCATTCTAATGACCTTGCATTTACCAGCAGCTCTGGGGTTTTGGCTGCTTCCAGAATCTCAATGCAGACAAGAGTCCCGCTTGCCTACCTCCTAGAATTTAAGGGATTTAAAGGATATATGGGGCACTGAGGTGCTTAAGAGGTGCCCAAAAAATGCAAAATACCTAGAAGAAAATTAGAGGATTAGAAGTTGAAAACTTTGAAGTTTATTCATCCAACTGTTGACAGCTGTACCTCACTTTATAATAAACAATTAGGAGCCTTGCTGAGTGTGTGAACCTTTTATTGGTACTAATAAAGACAACTGAGAACAAAATTAACCTGTTTTTTTGGTCCCTTCTGGAATAGGTAATACTGGTATTGGTTGCACTGGATTACTGTCAGCAGAAGCTAAGAACTTGTACAAGCTAAGAATCAGAATTAGTAACATACTCCATAGAATTCAAGACATTTGGAGAATGATCCAGGTCAAGACCTGGAGAAGCGTATAAGATCTATTATAGGTAGGCCTCCCACATTGCTGAAGTAATTACTGTCCCACCATCACTCATTTTATTTTCTAACAATGTCTTGTCTTAATTTTAAGGAGAAAATCCTTCAAGGAACCTCTAGTTAAAAATGGGGAAAATAACCAATGTTCTTTTGGGGCTTCTCGTCTCTTTACTGAATCCTCAGTGAAAGAGCCTGCATACATGCCAGACTGGCTGGCTGCTTTCTCACAGATGAGTAATGGGTGCACACTCTTCACCAAACCTTAAAAGCGACTACAGCTTTGCTTTATTGTTCACTGGTGTACCTGGTGGGATTTTTGTTGCCTTTCTGCCATTAGAAAAGTCAACAAGATAATACACAGTGTAGTTTTTTTTCAGTGTGCTAACTTTTAGTTGTTTTTTATAAGGATATTTGTTTTGGTCACTCCAAAGAAATTATCATTAACTCCACACTACAGTGAAACAGAGGCCATGCCTAGTGTGTTTTTTGAGAGAACTTTCTGGTTTCTTCTGGAAAGGCAGTAGTACAAGGAAAAATCATTACTTAGAGGGAACTTAGAGGACAGGCAACACAGTCATTTGTTACAGTAACATTTTTTAAATCCCTATATGCTGTAGCCTGCAAGGTATCAAGATGTAGTAAACAGTTCACTCAGCCTGCACAGGTATCCACATGACCCAGCTAGGCTTCTGATACGCTGATTACTGAGCTCTATCTTGGATAGCTCTGAACTACAACACAGTAACAGCTGAGCAGTGCTGGAAGGAAGACACTCTCCTCCACTTTCCACCCCCCCACTCCCTGAGCAAGGAAAATCTCTGTCCCACTGCTTACACAGTTCCACACTGGTTTGTTAACAGAAGCCTTTTCTGCTTGTTCCACCCAACACAAAACAGAAGTTCCACTTCCAGGAGCAGCTTCAAAGCAACATACTCCCTGTGGCAGTCTGTTCTCACACTGAGAGTAACAAAACCAGACAAAAGATTCACTGAGATCTCTGGAACATCGTTTAAGCAACATTCCACATGGTACAGTTTTGGGTTTATTTGCTTTCCCCTGGTTAGCTCCTTCCTTTATTAGCTCTTCTGCTGTTTAATGTAACATTGTCTTTTCTTTTGTTGTAAAAGAATTTAAACTGTAAAATCCCACAGAATGGCAGTTTCCCATTGGCTGCACTCTAGTAAAATGTCTTGTTGCTACTGAGCAGTAACATTCCTTTTGCAGGTGTCCTGGTCATGAAGTAGACTTGCATTGTCACAGCTTCAGCTACAGCTGAGGATACCACGGGAACTTCCATGTCCTCAGCTTACCTTGTGACATAGAAAAACACTATTCTCTTGTCTGAGTTATACATCTTATAATTTGGGCTCTTTGGGCGGGTGGGTTCAGACACTTTCCTAATCTAATTGCTGTACTAACATTTATGGCAACAAAAGGCCCGTTCTCCCAGACCAATCTCTCTAAATTATCTCACTGCAATTAATACAGTACCTGCTACTACAGGTACTGTATGCAAATTGTTTAATTGAGTCTGAACTATCCTATCATTCTCTCATTGTCATTTTGAATGTTGGTCTTTGTTTTGTAACCAAAAGCTGTCCCTCTGCACTACACAGGAACAAACTTGGGTTTTCCTGGAGCATTCAGTGTAAGGGCTCCAGGATGAAATGCTGCTTTTGCCACAAGTAGTATCAGTAAGAGTGCCTGTCTTTCACTGGAATGTAAAAACAGCAACATTTCTGTCAGGACCACTGACATACCAACATACGCCAATTTTACATTTGCACCCATTCTACTAAGTACAATCTACACAAGATTAAAAGCTTAAGACTAAGTTTCAAACCTCACAATCAGTATCTTGCATGTTCAGATGACTTCTTTCCTAGTGAAATTTCACTGCATTTGCAGATGTATTTTTCCCCAGACATTTTCTGAAGGCTTCTCCAAAAAAGGCTGAAAGTTGGGCAGGTGAGAATCGAACCAATGTTAAGGAATTTTTTAACATATAATTTTAACATAAATTCAAAACCAAGCCTTTGGTTAAAATTCTTCTCTTGGCTTGAACTCAAACTGAAGCGCTACTGACTGAGTTCTTTTGAAGTAAATTTACATAAACCCAAAGTTTTGTTTGCAAGTCCTGTTGTATTGCAACTGCCATCTTGATTTAAGTTCTGAGCAAAAAGAGGAACAAAATCCCACCAAGCAGATCGGTGACAGCATGGAGGAAAGATGCTTTTGCTCCACTGAGAAGAGCTTCTACTTTTTATGCATGATTAGCTGCTGATAATTACTTTCTCTACCAGTATAACTGTAACAAAGATCTAATGTTACTGAAGAAAAACATAAGGAACTATTAGGTAACACAGAGCAATTTTAGTTGGATCTTAATTTTATGTACTTCCATTTCCAGGTAGTGTTTCAGACATGCTAATTGTTTTTCTTAGGTCAGATCAGCCTAATGATATAGTTATCTTAACCTACTTGAGACATGACCTGTTGAAAAAAACCTCTCTCTGCAGTAACTTTTCTCTCCAGAATCTATAGATCTACAGAACAAAAATCATCATCTGTAGTTTTAAAAGACAAGTTAAGTTGTTGTCATAAATGGGGGTTTGAACTGGCCAGGCAACGCCATGAGATCTGTCTTGAGAGAGCATTTATTTCATCAAAAGCTGACAGATACTACAGGATTTTCAGCTGGATTATATCATAAGCTCATCTGAACTCAGGAGAAGTAACGAAGGCAATCTTTGTTTAGACAACTTCAGTGGATACAGGATCACTGACACTACTTTAGGCAAAGTCTATTTCACCTTAATCTGCAATTTTACTGGTTAAGAGCTGTTATCTTACAATGGCAAGTCTCTCCACCCAACAAACCACACTGTCAATGTCTGAGTTGCAAATGCTGAAGCTGTATAGTTTCTTGCATTTCATTTTTACTGTACATCGACATGTGCTGTTTTATTAATTTTTACGTTATTTGCTTTAATCCAAGTAACTAAAACAAAAAAAACTAGTCTGACATCACTAGTCTGAAACTTTCTGAAAATTCCATAAAACACATGCAAATTAATTTTTATATATATATATATATTTACACAGGCAAAGAGATAAACACTCAGTGCTCAACACAAGAGGGAAAAAGCTTGAAATTTGAATACCGCAAACTGCCACTGATGCTAATGCTTCTTTGGCATCATCTTTGAAATCACTTTCTACAGATGTGAGTTCTGCAAGGCAAGGTCCTTATAAAGACAGAAAAAATGAAATGGTGGCAGCAGTATTAACTGCTGCTTGCAGAACAGTTTGTCACATTTTGACAGTGTCAGACAGGTTGAAGTTGGAGAAAATGCCACTGATAATTGCTGTTGCCTTTTGGTTTTATGACTGCAGACACAATAAGCAAGATTCTGCTAAAATGCAAATACTTCACCTAAACAACAGAAAGATGGTAAAGTCCAGCTAAATTAGCAAACTGTGAATTTCCTTCTCGCATCCTCAAATCTCTTAAGGGGCAAAGGTGGCTGTAGGCAAACCCGCTGCAGTTTGCCGGTGGAGCCTGGCTGCCATCCCTTCTGACAAGATGCAGCAGCGCCTTACCCACAATGCACCCACCCTGCCGCTGGCACACACACACACACTCACACTCACACCACACGCACTCCCAGGCGGGCTGAGGCGAGCACAGACACGCACGTCCCCACTTACACACGAACACTTTCCCCTACGCCCCCAAAGAACCAACTTACCCACAAGTTACATTTCATTCAAAAAGCCTAGTCTTCCTCTGCTCCCCCTCCTCCGCTCGCCTGCCTCTCTGCTGCTGCAGAAAAAGGCCACATATGTCTGCAAACACTTCTAGGCAGAAAACAGCCAGTGCAGAACAAAGACAGCCCGGGTTGCCTTCATCTCAGCACAAGGCAGCTAGTAGCTATTTCCAAGCTTGTTCGCTCTCCCCGCTCTGAGGGCACCCTGCTCTGTTTCTCCCTCTCTCTCTCCTCTTTGCCTGTCCAGCTACTGCACAACACACATCAATTATTCATTGCTTGTCTCCCGGTTTCCAGGCAAAACCAATCACAGATGGAGTCTTGCTAATGGGCTCATGCCGTTCTTGCCAACAGGCTATTTGTGCTCAAGCTACAACCCTCTAGAGACAATAAAGAGAATCAGGTTAAGCTTTAAAACTTCACACGTACGCGAACAGACCTAAACCGGTAATATACATGTAAGCATCCCTATGACATTGCTTAGGAGTACGTCTTCAGCGCATAGCATGGCAGAAGGCTGCTTTAAATCTTTTGAAAGGGTTTTACGAAAATCAAACACTCAGAAAAATCTCACCTCAGCTGCATGTTACTGATATTGATGGTTTTCTTTTCTGCCTCTAGTGATCCATCTCTTGCTTTCCCCTTACACCTCTCCCTCCTTCTCTCATACTCAAGCACGCACGCACGCACACATACACACACACACGCAGCCACAGTCACTTTGCCAGAAGGAAGAGAAAGAAAGAGGAGGAAGAAAAAAAAAAAAAAAAAAAAAGAAAGAAACCACCAGGCAGCTCACATTTCAAACTTGCAAGGAGGGGTGGTGCTTAAAACGCTAGGACAAAGCCTCTGTATGTGGCATCCAGTCAAAATACTAAAATAAGTCCCCTTAATCAATTAATTGGAAGCAGCACTTGTTCCAGTCCGCATCACAAACCATTAAGGGTACCAAAGCTGAAAAGTCTTTAGATTTGGGATATCTTACACATTTGTTCCCCCCCCTACCCTGTTTGCTAAATGCTGTTGACTAAATCCATCAAACTACTCAGGCTAATTAGCGGCCAGGGTAGCCTCGGCGGCGGAGTAGCGCCCGGGGCGGGCGGCCCCAGCGGTCAGGAGTTTCCTTCCGGACCGGCGCCGCCTTGCGCCGGAGCTACCAGCGCGGCTGCGGTGGGGCGGACTAGGCCCGCGGCGGGAGGGGAGGTGCTGGCTGCAGGCCCGAGGCATCGGCGTCCGTCGCCCGGTCCGCGTCAGCGCGGCGCTCCTGCAGGCACCGTCCCTTCCCCGCGGGGGGAAGCTGAGGCACGCAGGCGGGGCGATGCGGGCTGTCAGCTAAAGTCACTGCTACCAGCAGGTCGGGCTCCCCGAGGCCGTTTTCCCAGGCTGGGTTTTTCCAAGAGCTCAGACCTTTCTCGCAGGCGGCCGCTCTTTGCTCGCAACCGCATTGCCTGTTCCCACGCCGCTGCGCATCCTGCGCTGCCCACCAAGGAGCTGGGAGTAAGTTTCTAGGATCAGCCAGGCACAGCCGCGGGTGGACAGTGGAGACTCACAGACAAATAAAAACAAGCAAGCAACCAACCGGGAAGCTAATGTGACAAATTTCTTGCTCCCTTTCAGAGGGAAAAGTGGCAGTTTAAGTTGTGGCCAGCCGAGCACCAGCCTTTTCCTGCCAGCCTCCTGCGGCGAGGAGCCACTTCCTTCCCCGACACAACCTGTACAAAGCCACCTCCACCTCTTAAAGGCGCACCCGGCCCTTCTGCAGTGAAGCTGAACTGCAGGGTGCTGTGAAAAACAAACTCAATGGAAACAACAATAAAAGAGAACTTGGGAAAAAAAAAAAATCTGTCTCTACAGCAAAATTCCTTTCAGCGAAAAAAAAAATGGCCTCAGCTTTCTTTGCCATGCTTCCAGCCACTTAACAATGCTTCGAAAACACCTCTGCAGAGTCTGCAACATGACAGATAGGAGCAACAAACTATCACAGATATCAAAGAGCAGCCCTCCTCTGAAAAACGATTCCACAAAAAAGCATTGTCAGATTTCATGGTCATTTTTTTCCCAGAGAAATCCACTTCAAACAAGTAAAAGGTGTGTGTGCTTTTCGCCTAACCTCCACTCCTGATAGAGCTCAAGGTCAGCCTGTCAGGCAGGGTTATGCCTTCCTCTTCCCAGCCATCAGGCTAAGCAGTATTGCAAAACAAACCCTCTGTAATACTTCTGCAGCATCAGAGCTGTGAAAGACTGATTGAAGACTTAACAAGATGGCTGCTACAGGTGGTACAAAACATGGGCTTGGCATTCATAGCGGACACTGTGGACAAGCCTTTGGGCATGCCCTCAGAGATCGCAGTGGACCCACAGGGGTTGCTGGCAGAAACTTACACAAAATTAAGTTTCTGCTGAAGTTCATCAAATTTAGGATTCAGTCACAGTAAAGAAGAGATTCTCATATGGCTGTTTTTATTGTTTTTCAGGGTTGACAGATACTTTAAGCAGCTGTAAATTAATACAGTCAGGCTGGCAGAATTGATCATAACAAGCACAAGTTTGTGAGGACTGGTAAAGCAATATGTTGAGAATCCCAAATGGGGACCAAATTCCCTACTAGTGTAACTGCACTGAGTTCAGACTTGGTGCATGTGAATGAAATTTCTAACTGACTACACTGCTACATAAATTCTAGACAGACAAA
The DNA here is from genome assembly GCA_013399775.1 of Semnornis frantzii. NCBI lineage: Eukaryota > Metazoa > Chordata > Aves > Piciformes > Ramphastidae > Semnornis > Semnornis frantzii. The sequence continues at coordinate 13,051 of VWYK01078755.1, read as the reverse complement.
GAATATACATTTTTGTTCTTGTTTCAGGTTTTGCTGCATTTGCAAAAAACTCACAGTTTTGTAATCACAGTGTTGCTTCGTATTTCAATATAACACACAAGCAACAACAAAAAATCAGACAGTTGTGAGGTCCCAAATACTGAGACTGGCTCCTTCCTTGTACGAACCTCAATGAGATCTTATTTTCTGAGGGTAAAAAAACCCTTAATTTCATTATTTCTGTACAGAAAGCTTGTATGCCCCAGTATCCTATGTTTTTCCCTAGAATTACCACAGTAAGTAAAAGGATTGCCTTTTCCCATTTCCTCTGCAATTAAATGCTCTTTCTAGACTAACAGTGTAAGTTTCTCTTTTAAGCTGCCTGTCTTTTCAGCGGAAGTGGTTTAGAGTAGACAAATCACTTATCTAAAAATTATGTACTTACTTCTCCTTTGACAAATCTTCAGCAGGTTTCTAATCCCACCCTGCCACTTGAAATATCACTTTCTGTGATGACATTTGAGTCACAGTTGTCAGAAGCATCAGGCTCTGTAGTTAAATGGATTAAATCACACTTCATAGCATGCACTATTTTGAAGAAGGAGTGGTTTATCATTTGTAGAAATTAATCATAACAGTTTTTTCTCTAGGGCAAATTCCCAATAATTTTTAAAGATTGCTATGTTTAAGCCCCACTGACAGCAGTATGTCAAATTACATCACAAAGAAGGTTATCTTAGGCAGTGATAACTATTAAGACTCACTAAAGACATCTGCTACTGGGAGAAGCAGGTCTGTACTGGGAAGCAGCTTTTAAATGCAGAGGTGGGAAAGCAGACTGTTTGGCTGTGCTTTGTGCAGCTGTATGAAGGCCCCAGGGATCCCAACTGTCTGGTGCTGTGCTTGCCCGCTCACATCCCGAGTGGCTGCTCTCCCACAGCGCCAGCGAGATGCTCAGCTCCACCGGGAAGGGGATACAGGGGCTTGGGACATTGTTCAGTCCTGTAGCCAGGAAAGAAGAGACACTGATTTGGGACACCTCTGGCTGATTAAAAGAAGGACTTGAAAGATTTTCTAAGAAATCCCATTCACCTTGAAACAGGAGGCACTGTTTGCCTGTTTAATGTATTACTGATATTATTGATTCTCCCAAATCTTAATCCTGTCAATCACTGTTTAGCTCAGATCACCACCAGCCGTATGGGACTGCTCTTTTCTTTCCATGACAAGACACTTCTCTCTCAAAGATGGTTATTCTTAAAAAGTTGTAAGTGTATCCTTATGTCATGGTGCTGTGACAGACCTGTATGCCTGCGGAACAACAATTTTTATGGTGAACGAGACAATGATGTGAACAGATTTCTGTATGTTCAGGTGCCCTTAACTGCTCAGCGTAAATGGCATGATGCTTATCTTCCATTAGTGAGGTAGTCTTTGGGTGTAATTTTTGCTTCTCTCCTTTCCTTGTCTCTCTCTGGTGATACTGCAAAAGTGAACCAAATACACGAACACCTGTAAGTCGAGATCACCAAGAGGAAAAGAGTGAAATGTTGCAGAGCGGCAGAGATCAAATCCCCCATTTGGATGCTTCAGTATTGAGTAGGTTGTACAAGAGGTGACATCATCATGTTTCACTGTAACCTCATTATGAGAGGTGTGCAGAGGGAAGAGCAGAAAAGTTGTTTAAAGAAACAAAACGTAAGACTAAGGAAATTCTCTTGAATTAGCCATAATACCAATTGTTGCCTACTGAGTCTTAATATAACCTCGTTAGCAATGCATGTTTTCTATGACCAAAGACTGAAAAGTTTATATTGGGGACCAATCTTTATTCATTAGTTTTGCTGCACTGCTGCACACAGCAGGATAGTTCCTTAGAACTTTTGTCTAAAGCAGGTTATTTGCCCAAGAATTAGTTCCATGGATATGTATATATTTTACTATTGATTCAAAGTATTAAAAAAACTCTTTAGAAAGCTCACAATTACATAGCTGAAATACACAGAATGCTTGGATCACTGGCCTTGTGGATTTTTCCTCATATTTCACAGTAGGTTAAGTCAGTCAAAGCTGTTATAAATCACAGAGCTGCATCCCAGTCAGAAGCCAACCATGTACTTTGAGGGGGGGAGAGGGAATCCTTTAACTCTGCATTGTATCCTTCATGCATAACCCATTTCCCCTGGAATCAAACCAACTCCATCCAGAGAGAGGAAAATCCAGTGTAAAAAGCAAAATAAAAAAGGCTTTTGTGTGGTTTACTCCTGTCTTGTTAAATCAAAGATTACTACATTGCAGAGATTATTTAGGCTTTAGTCTCACTTCTTTGTCAAGCTTTATAAAACAAGGATAGGAAAGTTACAAAATATAACAAGTCAGCATTTCCTTCTCTCCTGCTGCTCATGACCACTTGTTTACATGTGCCCTTAGGTTTTGATGGCCCCTCTGAACTGTATTAAACACTCAAACACTGAATGCTGTTTTGGATGCACACAACTATTGGACAAAACCACCCAAAACCTTCAAAGAAAGGTTATAGTCTATTTAACTTCAAGATCATGGAAATGCTTGTGTACTTGCTACCCTGTTGTGAAATACTTTTCCTTCAAACCTATGCAGTCTCTAGGTGACTTGTAGGCATTGCAATGAAAAATACCTCTGTCAATTGCCGTCATCTTTGGAAAAGGAGGTCTACCTTAAATCCAATGCAAAGTTGCGATTTTCTCATACCTATTTTCTTCTATGCTCTTTTTGACTAAATGTCTTTACCATGTGCAGGAAAACAAAAATATCTATAAAATTACAATGAAATATGGTGAAAATCCCCTCAGAATTAAAGAGTGAAGCCACACATTCATCATGTTCATTATCTTTGGTTCTCTTCATAGTTATACTTTTACAGAAAACTGAGAAGCACAAGTAACCAAACCATGCAGAGATGAATAATGAGGTGCACTAAGAAAAACCTATATCTGTATGACAGGATGACATTCAGGAGAGGCTTCTGAAAATTAAAACAAAAACTGTAAAACAATCACTGTACAATGGTGGCATCAGTTCAGAGTTGCCTCCAGAAGTATTTCACTTGCAACAGAGCTATTGCGGCTGCCCCCTCCCACCCCAACCCATCAGCCAAGCAGTTCTAAAGAAAGATGGGAACACTATCCACCTGCGGTACTCTGCCCTTCTTTTATTAGTATGAGTAGCAAAATAATTCAATAAATATTTTTTAAAACTGTTTTAGTGACATAGGAGCTTTATTGGTTTTCCAAATTTTAAGTATATCTTTACTTCCATTCAAACTCTCTGGTAAACTGGAGCATGGCACCAATGTCTTTAGTGTTCATTTCCACTTTCAATGCCTTTTTTGGCTCCTGGGCTAGAGTTCATGACTTCTCTTCTAGCAGATTAGACAGAAATTGAAATTAAATGAAGCCCTCTCTCCACTAAATCAAAATTTTCAGCATGGTCATGTGAAATAAAAAAAAACCAAAACCAAGCAACAACAACCACCCAGACGCTCCGCATTTTTCACTAACTTTTGACTAAATATTTTTATGCCATGTCTTTCAAACTTCCCCATTTTCTTCAGATAGTTTAGACATTTTTAGCTTGCTACCACTTTGGGGGAATATCTGATCAAATGTTCCTTTACATTTCAATCTAATCTTTTAGCATTCATATGTTCTGCAACAGACTAAAATATTTGTTACACGTGAAGCAAGACTTTAAAATGCAATGAAGAATACCACCTCTCTAAGAAAGCTTACATCCACTTGAATAAAACATTTTTCTGCTGCTTTTTGAGATGCTCAAGATTATATTCTCACTCAAAATATTTGCTTTTATCAAGCATGTAGCAATTTGTAGCTGAAGGCCCATCTCTGGTAAGCTATGGGTTAATTACAGCTAAGCTTCCTCTCTCCCTGCTTAACAGTTCAAGGGGATAAGGAGACAGTTCTGAAGGCAGCAAGCTAATCACATCTCACCGAAAGAAGGCAGAGAACGATAAGAACAGCAGCATGTGAGGCTGTGCAGGACCAAAGGGATGCAAAAGAGTAAATGACACTGAAGACTGGAAAGTTGAAGCCCTGTTAGGACTTCTGGAGTTTTCTTGGCGCTGTAAATCTAGTTTGTGCTGTTTTGATTGTTAGCAGTATTTTTCGGAAATTGCACAAATCTGCACTAAGATCTCAAAAGAATAAGCCCTCCATGAAAAGATTCAATTGCCTATTGACTATTTTCCTTGAGTTTTTCCTTCTAGGTTATACATGCATTCATCTCCACTGGAAACATCTCTCTATTCCAGCCCTATCCTTGAAGAGGCGCTGTGAGATGGACTGCTTTGACCTTCTGGGGAGCAGCTCAACGTAAATTGTCTTCCTCCTTGCACAATCCCATTGGCCCCATTTCATTGAGCTGCCCTAATCCAAAAGTAGGTTTGAGAGGAAAACCAGGCTTTTTACTTCTATCCTTTTATTTATTATTACTTTTTAAAACCAGTAGACTAAAATATGGAAGGTATCAGTAAGGAGAAGGAATATGTGATACAAATATCCTGTGTGGGACATAAACAAAATAAGAAAAGACATAAAGAGAAGGTATGTCCTTCATTAGCCACAGTACTAACTTTCCTATGCATAGAATGTAAATGTCAGAGGCTGTTTTCTGTGCTATGAGTGAACTGTGAGACCATTCAAATGAGAAAGTTGAGATGCAGGGTATTTTTTTTTTAATTAAAAAAATAAATCTAAAATCTATGAAAATGGCACTGAACTTCCTTCCAAGACAACTGATGAGTGCAGAAAACCACCGAAAGTGCATACAGATGTTTAATGATGCTACGTCTAACAGAAGAGAGGTCACATAAATAAACAAATAGATAAAAGTCTAAAGTTACAAATTAAAAGTTACAAATTGGTATCTATGCATCACTGTCTTGGAAAGCTTCCATACTCAAATACAAAGGCATTCATCATTTGAAGCTCAGCTCATGTTTCCAGCTTTGTATTTAAACAAATCCATGTACCATCATCATACACTTTTTATATCAATCTGCTAGAAAGCCATATAGAGTATTTTTAGCAGACTGTGAGATAAAGTACAGTTTAGCTTGTGAAGTAGCCTAATATGGCAAAATGTTCTTGGTACAGACCAAATGCAGTCAGTGTCACTATTTCCCCACCCCCCTCCACCCTGAACTAATCAGTCTCTAAGAGCATCCCTCAATTTTTCCCATTTACTGTGCAGGATGTCTGCATTAGCAACAAAAAAGACAGAACTAGAGGGATCTTTATCATGTTGTCTGTTTTGATAATCAAATATATAGTGATTGCAGAAGAAAGAAAATGGTATGAGAATAAAGTAATTTTGCTCATATTTGTCAAGGGAATATTTTGGTAGACGATCACGTTAAGAGAAACAAAAGCTTAATATTAGTTTTTGCTTTCAAAAACTGGCAAACTCTGGTCTCGCTCAACTCCAAATACTTGAGGCCTCATGACTTTCAGTACCATGCTGGCAGTAGAGGAAAGCTTTAACATGAATATAAATCTCAGGGACTATGTATGTTTAAATATTAACAATGATGATCTTAAAACTAAAAATGTTTCAAAATTCACTAGATTATTTTGAATTTGAGAAAAATATGTATTTTGACATGTTGTGGGTGTGTGTGTGGGGGAAGAGGGTAGGGATAATTCCATAACAATTTGTGAGAACAAGATTAAACACAGAAATTAACACAAACTTCTGTCTTTAGTAATTATTCATATATCTGTTTAGCTGATTGTAAGTCATAGCTCCAGGTTGTCTGCCTGCATTGCTAGAACACAGAGAGCAACCTTTGCTAAACTGACTTCACTGGCTACACACTCATGCTGCAAGAGCTGTTTTCAAGGACAGTTGTACAATGTTACACGGGTAAAGAGAGGAGCATAAAGATGGGTATTCTGTCAGGAAAAGGATTGAAGACTTTATGTCAGCATTTCCCTACATTAACAGGGCCTCAGATTTTTAACCTTTCACCACCTGTTATACCTGGATTTAAGAATCCCTTT
>VWYK01078749.1:21558-61237 GCA_013399775.1 Semnornis frantzii | reverse complement strand
GTTCGTTTAGCACTCAGCTTCCCTGAGTGGGGCTGGAAAAGCACAGGGATGCTCTGGGGCTTGTGGGCTTTGGTGTTAGCCTTGGCAGGGATGGAGTGAGATACTGGTGGGAAGGGGCTTGGAGCTAAGGGAGGGAAAACGTCCCCCCCAGAACAGCTGCCAGACATTTCCTCCAAGCCGAGATGGATCTATCCATGGAGTCAACTCCACTGTTCTTCTAGATCCTTGGAGGATGGTAGGAGTCTGAGATAGGGAAGAGTCTCTAATACTCTTGGCCAGCATCCTGTAGGGATTGCCCTTGGCCAGGGCTCAGGGTAGCCCCTTGCAGCAGCCCCTGCCCTGGCTGGAAACTAGGTGTTGGACCTGCCGCTATTCCTGCCTGGCAGGATGCATCAGTGAAAGCAGAAAGTGGCCCAACCCCCCAGCAGGGACGAGCATCCTGCGTTCCTGACAGATGTGAGGTGTGCCCCTCAGCTGGGCAATAGGTCTCCAGGGCTGGGAGCTGTTGGGATGAGCCTTAGCTTCTCCTAAGCGAGTTTAGTGCACTTAGTCTTTTAGGGCTGGGACAATCACTTAGCGCTTAAACCTTTGGCGATTCGGTGCCTGCTTGACCTTCAAACCTTTTGTAGGAGATGAATTCAGAGCCACCTTTTCTATCTTTAATAAGGCAGAACAAATATGTTTATTTTTAAACCCTCCTGCTCTTTCCTTTCGTGCTGACAACCAAAAGAGTCCCCTCTGTGTCTTCCCCCTTCCCGTTTCTTCCACATCTAAACACTTGTCTGGCAGCTGGGTCCGGTGCTTCAGTTGGATCCTGCTTTTCCACCTCCTCCATTCAGGAATGCTGCCACGGGGGGCGTGCGGGGCGGTGCAGCACAGTGTTCGGCCACGTTATAGGCAGGAAGGGGACATGGGACAGTGATGCCACCCGTCACCTCGTTGAGCCCTGCCACCCTCCAGCTGTGCACATCTGTCCTGCCGCCCGCTCCTGGGGCACCCTCTTTCCTCCATTCCCTTCCCACTAAAACACACCCCGGTGCTTCCCCAGGCTCGGCCCCACATGACCAAGACCTGGCACCGGTTCACACGGGCAGGTTGGCAACGGGGAGCAACTGGTTTCCCGGAGGCAAAATGCTGAGGCCGTTCGCTGGGGTGGTGGTGGTGACCTGCAGCGATGGAGACGCTGATGGATGCAATGAAAGCCTCTGTACCTTTTCCACCTCTGGTGTTTCTGTGTCTCGTTGCACATATACTTGAGGTATATGTGACAATGTACATATATATAATTTGTAAAATGTATTTCAGATGACAGAACTGGTCAATTTTATGTTATTTTAAATATATATATATATATTATATATATATTATATATATGAGAGTCTAAAAAAATATAAATAGACTAGAGAAAATAATATAAATATGTAATAAATGTATTTTGATCTATTTAAAACACCTCAGGTCGTGCTCTGTGTGTGTGTGTGTGTGCGTTTAAAAGACGAGAAGGCAGTGACTGCCTGTGGCAAACCTCAAAGCTGGCTTCCAGTCTGGCAGTTGTCACACATTCAGTACAGATGTGCAGCCAGCTCTGTGGACAAATACAGATGTTTCCCAGGGGTCTTTTAGCAAACGTCCATCTTGCTGCCTCTAGGTAGGAGCACAAACTCCCCAGCTCAGTTTTCCCTGTTATCCTGCAAGAGAGGATAATTCTTCCCTGCTGCTGGGGAATGGGCTGCAGGGATGCTCAGGGGGCGGAAGGAGGCCTGCAGGGACACCTCACACAGCCCTGTCTGTGGGTACCATTTGCTCTGCTGCTCTTCTCTGCTGAGATTTCACCATGAGACCAGACCACAGCAGCTCAGTGGTGCGGAGAGCCCAGAGATGGGGAAATGTGTCTGGAAGCCAGGCAGAAAGAAGCCAGTCATCTGAGACTGACCCAACAAATCTTCCCAGAGTGACCTTGGTCGCCCTTGGGCTACATGAGGATCTGTTTCCTTTGGGCATCTCCTCCAGGGACCTCAGGAGACACCATGCCACGGCCAGGTGACAGTTTCAATGTCTTTAATGGCACATCACGGCTGAAGGAAAGCAGAGCGAGCGTCTGGGATGCTATTTACAGAGAGGTTAATGCCCTGGTGGACACAGAGCCCCTGAATTTGCCATCCTGGATTTTCCTCCTGGCTTTTGCACCTGGCTGACGCAGGGACTGGGGTTAATGTACCGAGATAACATGGACAAGTTCTTCAGCAGCATTTCTCAGGCTGGTCATGGATCTGAATCCAGTTCTGATAGCTTCCACCCACCAGTGATGGTCAATTTGTTCCCACTGGCTCCATCCCTTTCTCCTTAAAGAAAGTTTCTGACCCATTAAAAAAATAAAAATACAAACCACTGCAAGTAACTGACTCTAATCACCAAAGATAGGGCTGGGGCTAAGCATGATTTAGGAGTGCAGCCTGTTTAATTCATCAGAGGGGGAGACTGAGAGGTGAGTTGATTACAGCATCTGTCACTGAGAGAAAACATTGGTGCAAAGAGGTAACCTAATCTACCAGGGAGAGACATAATAACCACCTCTTCCTGGAAGCTGAAGCCAGACAAATCTATCTTGGAAATAGGGAGCAATCTTTTAATAATGATTAGCTATTAGAACAAGCTACCAATCTCTGTCCCTTAATGCCTTTAAAGCTAGACCAGATGCTTTTCTGGAAGCTCTTCTCTTGCTGAGGAGAGGAGCTGAGGGGTTATTGGGGAAGGTAATGACTTGCTGCACGCAGGCGGGAGGTGAGATGGGAAAAACCTCCCTGCTCTCCTCCAAAACAGGGTCTGGAGCTCAGAAAGGAAACTGCCGAGGAGGGTTTGGGGGATGCTCTCCCGGGGATGAGCAGCAGCCCGTGCGGCAGCTTCCACAAGCTCCTGTGCCTCCGCTCTCAGCGTTTGCTTTGCCATGTGGCAGTGAGTCCTCACGCAGCAGTTTGCACTACAAACCCCAGCACTTCATTTGTGGAAGCTTTTAATGATTCAGGAACCAGCAGCTCCCTGGGGATGGTTTCCACTGCCTCCAGAATCCCTCCCTCAGTGGCTGCCTGTAGTAGAATTCCCCAGGGAGCTGAGCTGAGGCTGGCACCAAGGGGAATGTGCTAACAGGACGTTTGGTCCTTGCTTTGGTTCCACCCTGACCATCCTCACCTTTAGGATTAAGGGCTACAGTAACAAGCAGGAGGGATGGGAAGGCAGCAGATGCCTCTGTGGGGAAGGAACTTGCTTGTTCTTCACAGGCATGGCCATGGTGTCTCCAGCAAGGATGCTCAACCGTGGGCTGAGGTTGGGGCTGTTTCTTAGCAGCAACCTCCAATTTTACTCCTCAAGATGTCTTTAAATGCTAAACCCCTCTCTAAACTTGGCATCACAGCAGCTCTCACTGGCTGCCCTCCTGCCTCTTTCCCTGCAGCTTCAGGGGTCTGGAGCACCTCTCTGTGCCCCTGCAGAGGTTACTGGCCTTCCTGAAAGCAGAGTGTCTTGTCATCAGCTTGGATGGGTTTGGGTCAAGCACAGCACCAATGAAATCTGAGCAAGTTAATCCCTCTCGACCAGGCAGACAGTGGGTAAGAGGGGCTGTGAGCTCTGAATTCCATCTGGGATGGTGTCAGCATGGGTTTCCCAGTGCAGCACTGCTGGTCCTAGTTGTGTGCCTCGGGGCAGGGCTGGATGGGTCTCATGGGCCAAAACCACAGTGTCACATGGGGAGGGCACCACATCAGTCAGACTCCTGAGCTGGTGTGGACTGGTGCCAGGCAGAAACTGAATCAACTCCCCAACGTTTCCTCACAAATCCTCCCCAGCTGTGCCAAGGGGATGCACCACACCTCAGAGGGGTGAAGGCAGGGTCTCTGCCTTGGCCTCACAGAGGATGCTGCTCCTCCACCCAGCCTGGACATATCCTCTCTCCCGGTTGCTTCCAGAAGCTCAGATCCTACAAACCCCTCCAAATTTTCTCCCTTGCTCACCTGTCTTGCCCCAGTGCCATTTTGGGTGGCCGAGAGCAGCTCGGGTACCGCAGGGCAATACCCAGGGATGCTGAGTTGTCTCTGGGGGTAACCATAGTAACGGAGCAGCATCTCTGCACTCCTGCTGGCAATTTGCTGCTTCATCCTGCATTAAGGTGGACCCTCTCCGACTCCTTTCTCACTATCCACCTACCCTGAACAGCAATGAAAAAAGCTCTCCCACCGAGGGGATGGCTTTCCAGCTCCTTGTGCCACATCCCACCTCATCCCACACTGGGCTTCATCTCAAGATACTGCCAGGGAACCAGCCCCCAGCATTCTGCAGGGAGACCAAGAAGGCAGCAGCTGGAATTTCTCCTTAGCACAGATTTTTAAATGTAAGTGGGACAAAATTAGGGATTTCCTTACACTTGTTGTGAAAAGGTCACTGTCAAGGTTAAAAACTTTAAATACTTTTTTTTTTTTCCTTTTATTTTTGGGTTAATTTCAAAAGGCCTCTCCTCTTAAGTAAGAAGGTGCTGCTTCTATTAATATGGATGAAATTTTTCAGCTCTGGAGGTAATTAGCACCCGTTAAGTACTTTGCTCACCTTTCACTTTCTTCCCTGCTCGGGGAAGGCAAACACATGAGTCAGCGTCCCTTTTGCTGTCGGTTTTAGGCAGTTTCGGTGACAAGCCGTCGTGAATCAGCACAACGCTGCCAAGTTCAGGTCACAAACGCTCCCCGCGGCGCTGCGCCTGCAATTCAAACTGTGACTTAAAGGAGCTGAAAGAAATCCCCACCCTGACCCCGGGCTTTCAGGAAAAAAAAAAACCAACCCAGCTGAACAACTCTGGAGACCAACTGGCCACATTGGTGTTGATTTAAGGGTTTTCCCACGGGATATCAGGGCTGTGGAGGGAGAGGGAAGAGGTGTCTGAGCTGGTAAATCAATGCCCCTTCCCCAGCCAGTTGCTGTTTCCCCTCTTCTTCCTCTGCAGCCAGCAAATTTATTTTGGCAGCATCTCATTAACAGGTAATTAAGCCTTCCCCTCTATGCCAGCCGGATGACTCCGAGCATCACACTTGCCCCCAGGCTGGAGTGTGCCTCAATATGCACTTCCAGGGTCCCTGCTCACAGGGCCGCAGCACCTAGGATCTGAACGGGACATTCAGACACTTCGGAGCAGGACTGGGGGGGAGCGGTGTGACCCTACAAGGCTGTCATCCGGGGGCTGGCATCCCCACCTCGGGGGCTTGCTGTCCGTTTGGGTTCGTGGCTGACTCAGCCCCAGATGGTTGCTGTGAGTGCTTATGTAACGACATGTTTTGGTGGGGGCCGGGGACGCGGTGCGCGGCGAGGAGGTGGGCGCGGGGGCGAGGGAGGGAACAGAGCTAAAGATAAGCCTGGCAGCTCCGGCAGTGCTTTGCCAGGCCCTGCGGGAGCTGGCAGGGGAAAGGCTGCTGGAGATCGGGCGCCGAGCTTGCAGTCACCACAGCCACAGGGACACGGTCCTGTCCCGGCTGCCCAGTGCGTTGCCGGGGAGAAGGAGAGGTAGCTTCACATCCCGCTGCCAGCAGCTGCCTTCTCCTCCCTGGTACCCACTGGGCACTGCTGGTGCTCAGCCACAGGTCACCTTTTCCAAGTTCTCCTTCCTGCAGTTGCCTGCAAACAGACCCCAAACCATCTCTTTTCCTTAAAGCAAAATTCCCCTCACAAAATTTCATGATCTGGGTGCAGCAAGGAAATGATTTTGCCTGGTTGCAGGACTGAACCAAACTAGAGGCCTCCTGCATCCTTTGCCGACCAACACCAAAGCTCAGAAGCAGAACAGAAAACTGATGTTTCTCTTCAAGGGATGTTTTGGATGACCACTGTAGAAGGTCATCTTCCTCTTCCTCCTTTGCCCAGCTCACAATTTCAGTGTAAATACAAAGATCACCCTTGTTTTGTGGGAGTTTTGTTTTGATGCTCTGGAGATTTGCTAAATAAAAATGACTCTAATCTGAAGGATGCACTGCTGTGGTGGCTTTTCTCAGGTGGGGCAGCTGTGGGGTTTGGGACAGGTAATGGGAAACATGAGACCTTGCTCCATGCCTGTGTGGGTGCTGCACATCCCTTAGCACTGGAGTCTGCCCAGGGCAGTGCTGGAGTCCCCATCCCTGGAGGGGCTGAAAAGCTGTGTAGATGTGATGCTGAGGGACATGGTTTAGTGGTGACCTGGCAGTGCTGGGTTAACAGTTGGACTTGATAATCTTAAAGGTGTTTCCCAGTCTAAATGATTCCATAATACTAACCACAAACCCCTCCAAGACAGCTTTTATTTGGCTGGAGCTGCCCCACGGAGGAGCCTTCCCCAATACCAATGGGCCTGAACCTGAGTTTCACCCCCACATCCTCTTTTGCCTTGTGTTACACCAAACACACAGGTACAGGGGCAACACCAAAAACCTCACAGGCTGTTTGCAAGCCCTAGAGCGATGCAGATCCTCATGCCCCAGCTGAGGGGCTTGCATTGATAAAGGTCCCTGTTCCAGGACAGCAGAAGAGCCCTGTCCATGCCCATGCAAGCAAGACATTGTCTGCAGAGTGTTCCCTAAGGCAGCGCCATAATGACACCGGGTGTGGGAGTGATGGCAAGAACAGGCACTTTGTGTCAGCAGGAGGAGCACTGCAGACTGGCAGCAGTGCTCAGATGGTAGGGGGAAGTCCACAGCTCCTGATAATTGGGAAGAAGACTAAATAAATCTCTTTGAAAAAGACAATGTGGAAAGGGGGAGGAAGTTCAGACCTGGGCTCCTTCCAGCAATGGATTTGCAGAGTGCTGCCACCCACGCTGGATGGGCTGGATGAGCAGAGAGGGGTATAGTCCCCACAAGGTCGGGGTGGCAGCAGGGACACCTGGCACATGGAGGGCTAACAGTGGTCATGGTGGTGGCAGCGACAGGGTCGGGAGGTTGCCAGCCCAGGCAGCGAGTGTCTGGTTGCCCACTCCCATGCTGGTCTCTGCGTGTCCCTGTCTCCCAGGGCAGGTCTCCATCCCACGGCCCCCAGCGCAGAGAGGAGTGGTTTTCTGGGGAGCTGGAATCTGGGGATTACACTGCCGGAGTCTGACCAGCCAAAAATTGTTAAAAATCAGAATATCCGTAGCTCAAATCCAGCTTAAAAGTCAAACCAATCATCCAAACCATCTGCCTCGCCGTTGAAGATAATACTACTTTTATTGTTTCCATAAGCTGCTAAGCAGCTTTTCAGCCAGAAAAACCCTCTCTGCTGGGACATTTGCTGTGGTGGGATGGCAGGTTGGCCTGCCCGGGGGCAGCAGGGTCCTGCCGGCATGGGGAAGCAGGGCACAATGTGGCAACGAGGAGGACATGGCGCAGGGATGGGACAGCAGGGAGCGGTGCTGGGGTTTAGCCACAGCATGGTGCAGAGAGCTGCTCACGGCTGGCTGCCACAGCCGTCCCTGGAAGCCCACTGGTGGAGGAGGGGGTTGAAGTGCCTCCTTTCCTCCAAGACATTCCAAAATTTTTCTGGAGGCTTTGGCAGCCGAGGGTGATGTGTGACAGACTGTAACAGGAGCTGCCCTTGTTATAGAATCATAGAATGGTAAGGTTGGAAGGGACCTCAAAGATCATCTAGTTCCAACCCCCTGCCATAGGCAGGGACACCTCCCACTAGAACAGGTCACCAAAGGTCTCATCCAACTTGCCCACCTAACCTTCTCCCAAAGGTATTGTGAGCTTGCCAAGAGCAGCCAGCCCAAGTGAGGAGCTTTCTGCCTGAAAGCCCTCTTCAGCTGAGGGCCAGAGAGAGGGGCTGTGTATGATCCTCCCTGTTTCCTCAGAGAGATGCACCACACCGAAGGATTCAAGCCAGTCTCCAAAGTTTGCTCTTGGATATCTAGAAGATGTTCATGCCCAGCAGAGAGACCAACCTGTTCTGTCTCTTCCAGACCCTCTTCATACCACGCTACTGAAGTAGCTACTGTGCAGTTTCACTCTCTCCCAAACCATCATTCTTCTCCCAATACCTCCCTCCAGCAGCCTCTCTAATATATAAGCTGATATTTCCCTCTCCAGCTTCTCCAGGTGACAAAAGCATCTGCCAGGGGTTGGACAAGATGCCCTTTGAGGGTCCCTTCCAGCACAATGCAACCTGTGAATCTATCAAGCTCTTATCTGACATCCTTCCTGACATATAATTAACACCCCCTTGGCCCATGGATTTCAAAGCAGGACGTGAAGATGATTATAAAAAGGTCTAGGTCACATTATTTGCCCCAGTCTGAGTGAGCAGGACACATATTCAGGCTGAAGATGTGTCTGGGGTGAAAATTCACTGCTGTCTGTGAGTTTATGTTGCTGCAGTAAAGGGCACAAGCACTCCTTATTGCAATCACCCCACAGTCACTTACATCATACACTTGTGCTGGCATCAGGATGCTCCTCCTGGCTTCCCTCAGGATGAGTTTGCCTGCAGAGAGAATTATCTTATGGGAAAGCATACCTGAACCAAAACTGAGCTGTCCCTCATGGAAATAAGGGAAGAGAAAGAGCTGTTGGATCACCAACCAACAAGCCAACAGGAAATTTTGTGTGAGTTTTTACTTTGTCTTATTCTCAGGGCCCGGTAGTAACTTCTGTCTCTTCTTTTTCCCTGGGAGAGGCAGAGTGTTGCCATCTGACATGAGCCTGTGGTGGGATTTTCTACCCCTGCTCCCCTGTGGTTAGTGGAGAATGACCACTGCCACCTGGAAGGCAAATCTGTAGCAAGTGCAGATCATTTCACTCCAGCTCATTGCAATGAGTTGGGGTCTGAGCTAAGAGGGTCTTAGCTGCCTCATGTCTCTGGCAATGTCAGCTCTGATCTCATTCCTCCTTTTAAGGATTCTTTGGGATGCTTGGCTCCTCTGTGGCACCCAATCATGGCTTGGCAGGGAGCATGACAGACTCCAGGGGTGATCCCATCCTTGCCTACTGCCCAAGCGGCTGCCTGGGGGTCACCTGTAGGACCTGGCTTGCAGCCACCAAAGCTGCATCACTGACTTTTAGTTAGGGAAAGCTGCAACCAGTGGAATATCAGCAGAGTGAGAGGAGAAGCTCTGACCTGTTAGCTTTGACTGTTCTAGAGTCTTAGGCTGCAAAGTCCCTGACACTCCCTTTAATCATCCCAGAAAGACATGGCCTTGCCCATGACAGTCCAGCAACTGGGGTGAGTGTTGGCCCCCCCAGTACAAACCCTGCCTGGATACACCTTCCACACAACACAGTCCCAGTGGAATACCCCAGTGGAATAAACGTCCACAGAACTTCATCCTTCCAGAAAACCTGGTGGGTGACAGTCACCATTTCACTTCTGTGTGCATGTCTGTGTCCATTCTCCACCCTGCAGAGTAGGGGTTATGCTGAGGATGCAGAAGAGGACAGTGCTTTGTGCCTGCACCCCCTTTCACTGGGTCCTTCTAGTCCTGTGGATGAACACAGGCTCTTTGATCTCAACATCTGAGATATCCAAACATGGTGATCCAGGGAAGCGCAGCTGGGAGGCACCGGCAGGGTCAGGCCCTTGGAGCTGTGTCAGACTCAGTGCAAATCCACAGATTTCCATCGGCCACAAGCCATAAAAAGCATCCCATGGAGACCCAGCTTCAGGGTAAATCATCTGTTCTACATGGGACAAGGAGCCACAGAAACCACAGGGAGCAGCAGGTGAGCTGGGATTGTCACCGTGTCCCTGCAGGACACAGAACCAGGCACCTGTTGAGGCTGCAATAGACCTCTGAGATCATCAAGTGCAGCCTGGGACCTGACACCACCACCTGGACCAGACCACAGCACTCAGTCAGGAGTTCCCAGTGTGGCACTGGTTCTGCTGCCTCCTGCTCACCAGGCTGGTAGAGGGGAGCTGCTCCCACCTTGTCCATCCTCATCCTGCTGCAAGAGGATCTGTGATTCTCTCAGGAGGGATTTGCTGCTCTGAGCTGCAGAGAGCAGGTCCTTGACTGATTCTGCTGTGCCTGGACTGCAGCTCCAACCGGTGCCATTTCCGAGATGCTGGCAAGCATCCCCTCAAGAGGAAAGAAGCTCAGCCAAGCCTGAAACGACCTGCTGGGGCAGGGCAGGCTCCTTCCACTCTCACATCATGTGCTGGGGTTTATATAAAAGGGGATTCTTTGCAGGATGGTCTGAGCCGTGGAGGGTGACATTCACAATGTGCTGCTCACAAACCGCAGTGTCAACAGCCCTGAGATCAAAGTGAGCCTCAGTCTCTGCCACAGAGCACTTGGCCCCCTTTGAGGTCAGGCTGGGCCCACGTGTGGAATCATAGGATGGCTCTGCACCACTTGTTCACATCAAGTGATGCTACATGTGCCTCTGGCACTGCCTGGCTCCCCAGCTGTGGCACAGCACCCTGGTCTCTCTCCTCCTCCCACACCTGAAAAATAAAGGTCTTGTTCCTCATGTTTCCATAGTGCCACTCACTGAATAAACCTCAAACCCTCCATGTGCTCCATCTCCCCAGATCCCAGAGCAGCTCTGCTCCATCTCCAGTGCCTATGAGCTTCCTCCAGCCATGGCTGCTCCTGTGCGTTCTCCAGGCTTTGATTAACTCCAGGCTCCTCTCTCTTCACAGCCCCCAGGGAAATAAAGCCCTCCAGTGATGCAGATTGTTTCCAGCTGATGGAGAAAGCAGGGGGTGAACCTGCCAGCAGTAGCCATGCTTGCTTCCAAGAAGGGGCTCTGCTGAGGCTGGGGGTGGAGGCAAGATGGTTTCTTGTATGCAGGGTGTCTCTGTGTGGCCAAGGATAATGGGAGCCAGCAGGATGTCCCTGAATGCCCCAGGTACCTTTGCTTCAGTTCTGGAGAACTGAGCCCAAGCCTTATTGCTGGGGCTTATTTTCACTTGGAGCATCACAGATCCACAGCCTGAGGTTGGGTTCTTGTTGTAGCAGCTTTGTTGGGTCCTTTTTGGGAGAAGATATTTGGAGTCTGGGAGTAGTAGGCTCCAAAAATCCCTGCTGAGGATCACAGCTGGGCTGGGATTGGTTCATCCTCACATCCAGGCTTTGAACATGTCAGAGGTCAGGGCTGACTTGACCTAGATCTTGGGCTAATTTATAGCAAAGACTGGGAGTCTCAGCTCCAAGTGGCTTGGTTGCCAGACTGGTCTGCATGTCATAGATCACCTTTGTGTACTGGGAATTCACCATGGCCCCGTGGCACCAAGAGGGAGCAAGGGGCAAATACCTCCTGCTGGAACCCCTCGGCCTGGGCAGGACCATGAACCCAGCTTCTGGCCCAGGCCCTGTGCCCTGGTGCTTTGTGAAGTCACCAAGAAGCCCAAGTTTTCTTGATGTGCCCCCAAGACCCTCAGTATTTATTGTTGTGTGCAAGACTGCTGCCATTTGGCTGTCCTGGCAAACCAACTCAGAGGTTATCTGACAGGCAGACTGCTCTTCTGGGGCAGCACAGGAACACTGGGAATGGATTCTCAGTCACTACTCAAACACAACCCAAGCATGGAAACCAGATGGAAAGGAGGCAAGCTCAGAGATGGAGACACTGCAGTGGTGCTTGGGAAGCTTGGGCTACTTCGGCTCTGTCGCACTTCTTTGTGCATCTCCTCAGTCATCTCCCTTAATTCCTGTGACTCAATTCCATCAGAAACTGGTTTCCAGTTCATAGAATGGTAAGGGTTGGAAAGGACCTGCAGACATCATCGAGTCCAATGCCTCTGCCACAGCAGAATAATCCCAGTGCCAAAGCAGAGGCACTGGTTTTGATTCCCTGGGCTGAGCTGCAAAGCCACAAGCCAGGTGAAGCAGGACCACGAGTGGTGCCCACACTGTGATGGCATATCCCTTCCCCCACCAGCTGGTTACCACAGGGGGCTCAGCCATGGAAAGAGGATTCAGCAGGGAGACTGCAGCCACCCAGCCTGCTGAGCCCTGCTCTGCCATCCCTGCCCTGCCATCCCTGCCTGCAGCCGAGTAGGCAGGCGGCGGCAGGAGAGGCAATGCCAAGCACCCCTCGGGCACTGTCTCCTGATCTCCACAACCTGCTCCAAGCCCAGACAAAAACAAATCTGGGAGCAAGCAGCACAGCAAAGTGGCTCTGGCATTGCAGGCCTGGGCTGAGCCCATTGCACCACTCATACTGGTTCCAGTGACTGACTGGGGAGAGATGCAGATATTGCCCTCCTGCCTCTCCAGCCTCCTGCTGCAGAGAGACCATGGCTCAGCACCCATGGCAAAGGATGTGGGTTTCTCCCAGCATGTGCATTTTCTTGTTGGTAGAAGGTTCCTTCCTTGTGGGCAAGGCTAAAATTTCCACAGGGAATATTCTTTTCCATTTGACCTATTGAAGTAGAAGGGCAAAAGAAACCTCTCACCTCATTATCCCCAAAATTAAAAGCCTGAAGGTCCAGCTCCCCCCTCTGATCCTGGCAGGGCACATCACCCTGCTGTGCAGCATCCTTCTGCTACAGAAAATTGTCATCTCCTTGCAGCTACTGTGGTGGTTCCATGGAAAGAAATGCCCCTGGAAGTGTGTGCTGAAGTCTGCCAAACTCATTTCAGTCGTGAGTTAAGTTGGTGCCTGGTTACGAGAGTATAAAGCTGATGTAGTGGATTTGACAGGAGCAGAGCTAATGCTATGTGGTGATCAAGGGGACATCAGAGTCTCATTACAGCAAGGGCTGGGGAGGGACCAGCAGTTTGGGGTCTTCTTCAGCCCTCAGCCACAATACACCTGACACAAGGCAGTCCTGCATGAGGGATTCACCATGTACTCAGTACATGCTAGGCTTTCACATTCCCCTGTGGGGCTGAAAAGTTGTCCTCACATCCCTGATTTCTCCTGCAGTGGAGAAATACTGCAGGGAAACTGCCCCAGAGGTCCCTCACCTGCAGTCACCCTGGCACAGAGCCCTGCTGAGCTCTGGAGGTGCCCCAACTTTGCCTGAAGATCCCCACGAAGGCTTTGCCACAGGAGCTTCCAACTAGCACAACTGAGATGCAGGCATCAGCTGCACCTTCTCATGCTGCAGGTGACCAAGTGGTTTCCAGAGCCCCTGCCCTGAGCCAGAGACATCAAAGTCCCTTCATGCACACTCTCCTCCCAAACAGCCCAGCGTGCTCACAGCCTGGCACAGTCACAAGAGAGGAGAAAAAGCCAGATCTGAGCAGAACACTGAGAGTGGAGCCTGCAGCAATATGCTCCTGGAGAAAGCAGGAGAACAACACCTTGGCTTCCCTGCCCTGCTGCTGCCCTTGCTTTCCAGTGTGCCCCAAGTTCTCAGTGTCATGGCTTTGCAAAGACCTCCTGGTGCTCGCTGGGCCACAGCCCTCTCTGCATCCCCTGAGTGCCACCTTGAACTCTGGTGCATCCATCCAAGAGCCTCCTGCTTCTCCCAGCAACGTGCTGAGAAAACCACAAGGCACCAGGCTAAGCAGCTTTGCTCCTGGGACAAAAACTCTGCCTTCCTTCACCACACTGACTTTTTGTCTCTCTACCCCAAGCCTGACTTCTCTCACCTCCTCTCCCCAGGCCATACCTGGCTCTTCTGAAGGCATCATGACTTCACTGTCTATTTTTATCCAGCCCACTGCTAAGTGAGAGCAGAGTTGACAGGTTTTTGGGGTTTGGGAATATGAAAAAAAAAAGAAAGGCATTTTTCTTATTGTGTGGGAAAAGATCCATGGGTTGGGTTTTCTTTTTCTTCCCCCTTAACTTGGAGATCTCCCAAAGCAAACAAGTGCGGTTGACTGGAAAATAGGATGATTCACCAGTCCCCTGGGCAGATGGTACCCGGGTCCTCTATTCTCCAGCTCCTGGCAAGGGAAAATGCCCCCTATAAAACTTAAAATAGATGATCCTGTGTCCATCATGGGATCTGTTTTGCAGCCTTCGTTGCCCTCCTGCATGTGCAGACTGTTTGCTTCATTCTGCCTTGGTGTCCCGCACCAGAGGGGCCGCTTGGAGTGTGCAGGGACAGATCAGGGGCATGGGAGGTTTCCAAAGGGTGCAGCCTGCCTGTGGATGCTGGAAGCCCAGCAGTGCACTGAGTTACAGCCCTGAGTGAAGGGACAGGGCAGCCTTGAGGCACCCCAAGAGCTGGAGCAGAGCTGTTGCTGCATGACAAGTGTCTCCCCCTCTGTGGAACATCTGCCGCTTGATGCCCTTGCTCTGGGCCGGTCAGAAGATGCTGACATACAGAAAATCTGGTCAGGAGATCCCTCTGGGTGAACAGTGAGGCTGGAAAAATGAAGCAGCATTTATCTTCCCTGCAGCCTCTGCCATGTGCCATGGAGAGACCATTTTCTTCATGGTGTGGCTCAAATCCCATCCGGATAGTGCAGGAATCTGCTGTCCTGCCCAGAGACAGGGAAGGCCTCTTTTGAACTGCCCCTAACTCCTCCCTCCCAGGGGCAATGTGACCATTGCAGCTTATTCATCCTTACAGAACCAGAGAACTGTTTCAGTTGGATAAGACCTCTAAGACTATTGAGTCCAGTTGTTGACCTAACACCACCGTGGCAACCAAACCATGTCCCAGAGTGCCACATCTACACAGCATTTTTAACACCTCCATGGATGGTGACTCTATCACCTCTCTGGGCAACCCATTCCAATGCCTTCTGGCATTCCCCTTACAGATCCCCAGATTCTGGCCTCTCCAGCAGCAGGGCTGGCACTGCAAGGTGGCCTCATCTCAGGAGGGTTCCTGAGCCAACAACATGAAGGGTTTATGAAGGATGCTGAGGCACCATAAGTCCTGAAACGCATCACAAAGGGGAAATGGTGCCCATCACCAGTGTCCTCTCAAGGCAGGAGCTGTGATGATGATGGTGCTGAAGTAGGCTGGGGTGAAAACAAGAGCTGAGTAGGTCTTGGGGTGACCTGGGAGTGAACTGTTCCCTGTTGAGATGCTTGTTCCTGGACATCAGGAGCAGGGCTGTGTTCAGGGTCTGCCTTTCCCTGCCTGGGACATTACAACAGCAGAGGAGCCCAAAGCACAGGCTGAGAGGCCAAATTCCCAGCACTTTAAAATTCCTCCTTGGAAGCTTTTTGGCTGCTGGAGGCCTGGGTTATTTCTGGCTGCTCTCAGCAGGAGTGTTTTTCTCTTGCTTCGTGGCAGGGAAGAACAAAAAGCTCAGCTCTCTGCCTCCATGGGGACAGCACAACTGCCCTGGCAGCACCAGTATGAGCTGTGTGTCCTCTCCCTGCTCCCCAGGCCAGGGATGAGCTCCCCAGGGTAGGGACCACCTCAGCAACGGCTCCCTGCATGAGCCAGAACCACATCAAAGTTTCTTCCTTCCTCCCCCACTTTCAATCAGACCTTTTCAGCCCTAAGCAGCCCATTCTCCTCTCAACAGGTCCTGTCCTGCTCCCTGGACATGCATCTGCATCACTGCTGGAGGCACATCAGAGACTTTTGGGCTGCAGAAGTGCTTCAGCTCCTAAGAAGGCTCTTGGGACAGAAAGAAGAAGGTTTGTTAAGCAAGCCAGAGATGAGAAGCCTCCAAATAAGTGAGAGCAAATTGCAGCATCACCTCATTGCCCACATTGCCACAGCTGCTCTGGCATTTTTATCAGCTTTGCCCTCCTCCCAGTGCTTCAGTGTTTTATTCAGAAGCACCCACTCAGCCCCCTCACGCCTTAGGGTGGGCAGCAACCTGCTGCCTGGGTACCCACTCCTCCGCCTCTGCCCAAATGCAAGGCTGTGACAGCCACCAGCTCACCTCTGGGCATGCCAGCAGAGGGATTAAGAGGAGGAATACAGTTTCTGTAATGCCAAATCTCTCAAGTACATGGTTCTGTTAAGGGTTTAGAAAGAAAACACAGCCAGCACCCAGGAGTTCTGGTTTAGCAGCCATGTGGGCACCCTAGGGGCAGGGGGCTAGGAATGGTTTTAGGGGTATGATTGTTCCTTCTGAGTGTCCCCTCTGCTCCCAGGGAAGTGGTGGTTCTGCAGAAGGCTCTGATTTTGCACAAAGATGTTCCATAGAATGAAGCTTGCCCTGGAAGAGTTAAACCCTCCCAGTCCATCCAGCAGATCGGTCCCACTCCTCCTCCCATCACCTAGTGGTGTGGTGTTCAGCTGTAGCAGCAGGAAAAGGGTTGTAAGCCCCTGCTCTGCACCATCCTCCCCACTGCTCTGCCTGCTCCTCCCGGCCAGCTGAACAAGCACCCAGCACCAGGGGATCCTGTGCTTAGTGAATCTGGGGGCAGAGGAGCCAGGAAGGTGGGAAAGGCATGGGGTAAGGGACACGGGGGAGAGAGATGCAGCAGTGACCTTAGCCCTGGCATCTGGAGCAGGGTGGGTGGCTGGGATGAGGTGGGTGGTCTCTGATCCACACCATATTCCTGAAAAGGGCAGAGATGGCCACTCTGAGCCTCCCTGCGTGGGGAGCTGGCAGAAATGCAAATATCCTAGGGTTGGGCTTTGGGATGGCCAGGGTTCACTCTGGCTACAAACTTTGCTGGCCTGGCTGCAGCTCACAGCACAGTGATCCAGCATCCAGGATCCTAAGGTGTCCCACAACTCAGCCCAGACTCAGCCCCATGGACTCCTTGCTTGGATCCAGAACCTAGCTGAGCCTCAGCAACCTGATAGGTACCAGTTAACATCTTTCCAGAGGGCTCAAGGCAACTGGAGGCTCCCTTTGGTCATACTCTAACCAACATGGGTGGTGAATGGCTGAGAGCAGCCCTGAGGAAAAGGACCTGGGGGTCTGGGTTGATGAAAAGCTCAACATGAGCCTGCAGTGTGAGTGCAGCCCAGACAGCAACTGAGTGCTGGGCTGCAGCAAGAGCAGTGTGGGCAGCAGGGCGAGGGAGGGGATTCTGCCCCTTTGCTCTGCTCTTATCAGACCCCAGCTGGAGTCCTGTGCCCCCAGCACAGGAAGGACATGGAACTGTTGGAGTGGGTCCAGAGGAGGCCACGAAGATGCTCAGAGGGCTGCAGCAGCTCTGCTGTGAGGACAGGCTGAGAGAGTTGGGGCTCTGCAGCCTGGAGAAGAGAAGGCTTCCAGGAGACCTTAGAGTAGCCTTCCAGGATCTGAAGGGGGCTCCAGGAAGGCTGGGGAGGGACTATTGACAAGGTCTTGCAATGACAGGACAAGGGGCAATGGGTTTGAACTGGCAGAGGGGAGATTGAAACTGGATGTTAGGAGGAAGTTGTTTGCAGTGAGGGTGGTGAGACACTGACACAGGTTGCCCAGGGAGGTTGTGGCTGCTCCCTCCCTGGAGGGGTTCAAGGCCAGGCTGGAGGAGGCCTTGAGTGACCTGTGCTAGTGGGAGGTGTCCCTGCCTGTGGCAGGGGGTTGGAACTGGATGATCCCTGAGGTCCCTTCCAACCCTTCTATGATTCTATAACATGCAGTGGCAGTTCCTGTGGACACGAGAGACAAGTGCAGGGGTGGGAAGGCTGTGTCTCCTGTGCAGAGGGCTCAGCATGGCATCAGGCAACCCTCGAACTGCTGTGATCACCCCATGAGTGTTGCTGCTTTGGCCTTTCCTCCCCCAGACATTGGTCAGAGGGAAGTGGAATGGGCAGGGAGGAGAGAACAGTTTAGCCCAGGCTCCCAGTGCAGACACACCTGGAGAAGATTGCTGCCACAGGCTTCTCACAGATAAGGACCTTCTCCTTGTCATAGCCCTCCAAGTATAAAACAGGATCCAGCACCACATCTCGTGAGGTGCCAGGTGACATGAGCACTGCCCTCCTGTCCCCATTCCACCACACCTCCTGCTCCTGTCACCAGCTGCTGCTCTCCATGGAAATTTGCTATTTTCTCCCCCCTGATAACAAGCCCTGCCCAGTGCTGGAGCTCCCCTGCAGCATTCCAGCCTCCCAGCATCAATCCATCTCCCAGGCTTAGTGTCACAAGTGCATCATGGAAAATAGTATTGATCCACCAAGGTGGTGACTTAATTTGAGGGCTCTAATGAGGTGGGGATTTAACCTTATTACACCAAGGTAAGCAGAGCTGCTGGGTGCCCTGTGCAGGAGGGAACTGGTTGTGCTGTTGCCCAACTCCTCATATGGGAAGGTGCCTCCAAGGACATATTGCTGTTAGGGAAGGGTTTCTAGAGCTGAGTCAGTACCTTGTGCTGGCGTGCTCAGGCTCTTGATCTCTTCCAGAGTCACAGAGGAGCTCAGATCCAGCTTGACCCTCTGTGAGAGGAACATCTCTCAGCATCTCTCTCCTGAGTGTTTCTTTCCATCTCCTGGCTTCTTCCTCCCAATTCATCTCAGGAAGCATCTTAGTGTTGACTTAATGTACCCTTTCAAAATAGCACATCCTGGCTTTTCAACAGGGTGGAAAACCCAGGGGAGAGCACCCAATAGGAGACTTCCAGTCTGCCACTGACTCACTTTACACCCTGATGAGGTCCTTTAACTCCGTTTCCCCACTAATGCATCCCACTAACAGGAACGGCCCTTCACTTGCATGTATTTGCCCTCCAATTCCTCAGGCCATGCAACTTAGTTGTCTGGATATCTCCTTTGGGTCTCCAGGGCCTTTATTTCACAGATCTGTGTGTCCTCAGGACTAAAGGACTGCTGTAGGATAAAGCCAAGAGCTCCAGCTGAGTCCCAAATCAGCCAGAAGGCCAATGAAGACAGCTGAGGTGCTCCTCACTTGTGAGCAGCCTGACAGAAGGTAGTACAAGCAGGGAAGCTACAACCTTTACTGACCCATGGGCTGGAGAACATGTCCTGTGTGGCTTGGGGCAGCCCACACATACAGCAGTAGCTCAGTTCTACAGATGACCATGGTGATGACTTTAGCTCTGAGCCCTCTCCAGCTGACGGCAATGATTTTTCCAACCACCCTGACCACAAGCTTGCAATGTCAGTCTCCACCATGCTGAGCCCAACAGACTCCTGATCTTTCCTGGAGCCCTGAGACACCACCACCATCCCCTGCTCCCTCCAGAAGCATTTCCTCTCCTCAGCTGGAAGCAGGTGCATGCTCTTGATAACTCTTCTTTCTGTCCACAAAGGAAATGGGGCGTGAGAACAACCCTGTGTGAATGCAGGGCAACAGCTCTGCTCCCACTGGTCTGAACTGGGACCTACAGTGACTTCCCTGCTCTCTGCCAGCCCTGGCAAAGACACTGAACAGAAAACAAATTCTTTCATTTCCCTGAGCCAACGATCCCATCGATGTCTCAACACAACCTAACAACCAGGATCTCCTCCTCCTCATAGCTGGAGGAGGCAGGACACAAGCACATGTTGGTATGACTGTCCCTGCTTCCAGGACTGTTGCTGCCAGCTAAAAGAGGGTCTCAGCACATGGAGAGCAGGACTGTGCTCTCTCCAGTCATGGCAGTTGCTGACATCTCTGGGGCACTGGAGAGCTATACAGCCCTATGAGTTCTGGGTGCAACCAACCTCAGCATCGTGTGAAGGTACTGCATTAATGCTCTCAGGAGCAGGTGGCTGGAAGCAACAGCCTGAGGTTTATACATTCTTCCCAGTTGTGCATGAGCATCATCCTGTCTTTCCTTCTCCAGGACTTCTGAGCAGTGAATATGGTTCCCCCCTGAGAGGTGTGTTGCATGGACCTGGAAGCTACATGGATCTGGAAGCCACATACGAAAAACAAACAAACAAACAAACAAACAAAAAAAGCAAACCAAAAAAACCCAATGACAGGCCAGAAAAATTTGTGGAAGCTGGGAAAGAATCACAGAGTAGAGGAAAGCAGGAAAAAACCTCTGCCTGCCTTCTAGTCCTTCAGGTAGGGATCGTGTATGATGAAGATCCACAAAACCTGGGCAACTTCACCCCTTCCCACATAAGCAGAGAGGTAAAATGGTCAGGGAGGGAATTGCCCCCTCCACTCTTTCCTCCCACCCATCACCAGCTGTGGCTGGCAAGGACGAGGAGCAGAGGCCTTTCTCTCCAAGCAAGGACTGGAGACACCACGCTCTCACCTGGTTAAGCACCAAACCCCCTCCAGTTGCCTCTGCAGGTTCAGCAAGCAGGCAGTGCTTCAGAGCCATGTTCTCCCCAGCAGCCTCCCTCGCCGCCTCCTGCCTGCAGAGCCTCGTACGTCACCGCCTGTGGAGGAGAACCTGTGGGCTGGGGAC
This sequence comes from Semnornis frantzii, assembly GCA_013399775.1. NCBI lineage: Eukaryota > Metazoa > Chordata > Aves > Piciformes > Ramphastidae > Semnornis > Semnornis frantzii. Next base: position 41,141 of record VWYK01078749.1, on the reverse strand, counting down.
CGAACTTTGGTCTGCGTGGGAAGCTCCCCGCACGTAGCAGTAAGGGCGAAGTTTAACAAGGATGTGCAACAGGATCCAAGAGTTTAAGAAGCCCCAGGATGACTGGAGGCTTTTCATGCAGCAGTAAGTCGTCAGTGGCACAGAAATGCCAAATGGGGGTATGTGAGGAGGGGGAGAGAGACTAGAAGAGGATAAAGATGCTGGAGAACTGCCAAGCCCTGTCCTTTCCCGCTCCTTGAAATGCAAATCACATTTCCCTTTCAAGGAGCAATGAAAAACCTCTAGATCTTGGCAGGGCTTGGAGAGACCAGGCTAAGGCAGATCCATGGAGCAGCTGCTCCCTGTGGCCAGCCTGGAACCGTACCCTCCATCATACGGCATCCTCCTGCCCGCGGCCCCAGCAACTCCCATTTTAAACCCAGTCAGCACTGGGATTTCTTTGCAACCACAAGAGTTGCAAATAGGTTGCCAGGAGAAACAGATGCCAAGGGAGAAAGGTTAAACAGATATTGCATTCTTGGGGAGGAAGGGGGGGGGGGGGGAGTAAGCAGGATCCAATTCAGCTTTGCAGTTTCTAAAACAGTCTCATTAGATCCTGAGTGAAGTGTGCGCAAGCAGTTTTGGCAAGGAGAAACAAAAGACCTGAGAGGAGCAAAGGAAAGGATGAATGAACCAAAGACAGGGAAGCTGCAGACCTTTTCAATCTCTGAAGATTACATGGGCTCTCTTTTAATGGCCAAGCCCTTTTCTTCATGAGGCACCTTTGGGAAAGGTAGGAGATGTGAGGTGGGAGATGTACTGCTGCCGGTTTTCTCAGTAGATCCTATTAAATAAAAGGAATGGGAGCAAGGAGAAATTCCCAAGGCGAGAAAATCTCCATCATTAATTGTTGGGTTCCTTGGGGGGGGAGGGCTGAAGCGGAGATGTTGAGCTGAATTCAATTAGAGAGCTGGTCAGAATCAGGCAGGAAGATGTGGCTTCTTTCACTGTGTCAATTAAAGAAGTGACTGGGAATGATAGACTTCTCTGCACAGCCTCTGACCCATGTGGCAAAGCACAGGCTTGCATCCGGCACTGCCTGATGGCTCTGCGGCTCCCACTGGGAACATATGGGCTCAGGGACAGCACAGGGACACCAGAAGGCATCTTTACAGGCTGGGCACTCGACAAACCCAAGCCTTGTGCCCTCTGCAGAAATTACTGTGCTCTGCAGGAAGGTGGCATCGTTAACAGTAATTAATTTGCAGTCGCTGTCCCTTTCCTTTGTGGCACCTGCACGTGTGACACCATGTGCACTGCCTAAGCTCAGGGGCTGAGCTCAGTGCAGCACCCACGACCTACTGCTGGGATTTGGGTGGGTAGGTTCTGGGGTCCCTGGTTTAGCATTTCCCTTAGGAAACCAGGAGATAGCTGGACACAACCCCTGGTGGCTCTGTGAAACCAGACAAAGTGGAGGAGCTTTCAAAGGGTATCTGGGCACTGGAAGTGTAGCATCAAAGCCCACACAAGTCCTTCTGGCTGATGGAAGTGGGTATAGCTTCATTCATGCCAGCAAGGTGCTGCCCTGCTCCTATTGGGCACTGAAAGTTGGAAGGTGCAGAGCAAAAAGCAGATGCCAGGAAATGCCACATCCTTTCCTATTCTCCACCCTCCACCTCAGGCTAGGTTGAGGTGATTTTCAGTCTTCCACCATTTCCTTTGCAAGGCCCTCACACAGTTTAACACATGCAGAACTGTCCTGGCTGCTCCAATGACCTTCTCTCTTCCTCCTGTCCCTTCGGCTCACCTTTAGCATTAGAATGGGCATTGATACAGGGTCACAAACTAACACCTCGACCAATGCAAAAGCAAAGGACATGGATGCACCAAAGAACAGCTGGGAGAATCTGCTAGGTCATGTCTTAAATGCAGAGTGGGGGGAAATAAACAGGAGAAAAAGAGAAAAGCAGCAAAGGAATTCCAGGCTCATCTGTGCCAAACTATGAGAGCGTGGCCCAAAAAAGAGATGGGGTCAGAGACATCTGTGCTGACTGCTGACAAAGCAGGGCAGAGCTGTGAACATGGCCATGTCCCCTGGTTTTGATTCCTGCTGGGTACAGGCAAGCAGGAGTATGGCCTTCCTTTGCAGAACCAAAGGATTTCAAAGGAAACTTCATTCCACTGCCACTTCCCCTCCTACCTGGGATAGCCTGCAAGTCCTCCCATTTTCTGCTAACTGCTGTCATCAAAGGAGTGACAACACTCTGTTCCTACTGACACCATTCCACACTTTAAAAAGGATCTCTCTTTCTCCAGATTCCCCTTCAAGGGCTGAAAACATCCTTTCTTCTGCTAGCTCCTGCTACTTCCCTTCTCCTTTGAACAGATATATTTTATTGAACACTCTCCAATCTTACCATCCTGGATCCATCACACCTGGTCAGGTCACAGGATACCATGGGCTGTTTTAAAGCCTTCCTGCCATCCTCACACACTGCCTCCAATGAAAAGCAGGAAAATGATGCCAGAAAGGTCTGATTCCTCACTGCCAGCAGAGACTGTGGTGCAGGACTCCTAAGGAATAAGATTGATATGAGCTGATCCTGAGCTCTCTGTGGACTAGCTGAAATCAGGAGCACCACAAGTAAGAAAGAATAAAGAGGTCCTATAAAAGCATTTATATATATATATAAAACTCTCAAGTACATCTTTCTTGGTGGTTCTAAAGTGCCATTGCTAGCACCTGGGAAAGGAGAGCCTCCAGAGATAGGCTAATCAATGGAATTACTCATGGTCAATTAACAGATAACTGCTAATTGGTGGAAGAGGCCGGGCAGGGCAGTGTGTTGTTGGAAGGACTTCTCTGAGGCCTTGGCAAGGAGAAAGAAGCAAAGAACAAAGGCTCTGTGCAGTGTCAGGCAGGGCCTGGAACAGGAGGAATTTCTGTTTCTCATGTTCTTGGCTCCTTTACAAAGATTCCCCAAACTCCGGCAATGAAAGGATGAGCAGGAGGAGCAATGCTCCATTCCCGGCCCCAGAGCACAGTCCCAGCAGCCAAAGGAGAGGGTCGTTACAGTCAACAAAAGCAGCAGTGTGTAGCAAAAGAAGCTTTTCTGCTGCAGCTCCAAACATTGCCTCCAGCTCTGCCTTTGCAGGGAGCCAAGCCAGACCCTCAGCCTGGGAAGGCGAGAGGTGAGGAGCCCAGAACTTAAGGTCTGTGAATTCCTCTGCCTCCCACCGTGGTGAAGGGCAAAGCACAGGCTGTGGCTGTAAGTCAGGGCTCTGGAAAGGAGCAGCAATGGAAAGTGCCATTTGCCTTCTACCTGGAAGCTTTAGAACTAATGCCTGAGTCACTTTCCAGAGGGCTGGCATAAACGTGGCAGTGTGGGTCATCACCTCCTGCTTTTCCCCTTCTCAGGGGACCATGGGAGTCATTTTGGATCCTTTGGTCTGACAGGAATACCTCAATCCAGAGTTTTTTCTCCTCCAAGTTTCTCCTTCTAGGAGCAATTCAATAAGGCCATAAAAAAAGGTGGCCAAAACCTCTCTGTGCCAAGAGGCTGTAGAGAGTGCTGAGCTTCTGAAGGACTCAGCTCCATGCTGAGCAGGGACTGAGGACCAACAGAGAAAGGCAGGCTGATCCCTTCAACTCACCCTCCCCACCCCACCAAAGAACTGCTGAAGACAAGGAACACTTTGGAGTGACAAGGCAAGGAGAACAAACAATTCCAAACCAAATCCTCCAGCCTGGGAACTAGCACGGAGGAGCTGAAGCAGCAATTTACCCTGTCAAGAGGCAGGGAAGGAGTGAGGAGCACTTAGCAAGGAGGAGTAAAGGGAAATCCTATTTCACAAGGGCCCCAGCCAGTCCTGCCTGTACCGAGTGACAGACCTGACAGCAGCATTTAGCGACAAACACAAACAGCGTCTGGCAGGCACAAACCAGCAAGGGGGACACAGAGATCTCTGCCCAGGCAGGTATTTGGATGCTGAGAGACAGTTCCCAGGTAACACGTGGGGCTTTTTATTTGAAAACTGCTCCTTTTATTATTATCTTTCCTCCCACTGCAAAAGGCAAAGAGAAAAGAGACAGGGAGAAGGAAGAGTCGTTTGACAAGCTGAAAACTTTTCTGGGGGAAAGAAAAATGAATAAGTGTGGGGAAAAAAAATGAATAAGGGTGTGGGGAGGAAGAATTAAAAGTACAAGTCACTTTGTAAAGAAGGAAAAACAGAGTCAAAAGGCTGAGGGCTGAGTCAGTGTGTTGCAGGGTTTGTGAGGCAGCCTTTTGGATATCAGTAATCCAAAGGGCTCTGCGTGTGTGCCTCAAGTTATTGACTGACTGCATTACATCCACTTAGCCCCCATTAAGCAGCAGGCTTCAGCTCAATCCCAAACAGCAAAGAATTAAAGTAACTCTACCCTGCGTTTCTAGAAAGGTTTCCATCTCCAAGGAATCTAAAGTGCTTCAGCAGCCCTCCAGGGAATGCAGGACTGACATCCAGACTCTTCTGGGGTGGAGGCTGGCAGTGGGACAGGCGGCTGCCATGGCAGGGAAGCCCTGGGTACTTCTGTGCACAGCTATAGGAGCTCGATTATGCAAGCAGAGTAGAAAAGGGTTGGCTTCCAAGGACACGGAGTAAAATTAGCCTATCTCAGAGCAAGTAGCAATTCCTCCTCTGCTTAAGCTTCTCCCGGTTCGGCTTCACACGAATCGTCTCTCCTCCCTGCTCTGCTGGCTGTGTCTCCTCACACAAGAAGCAGACAGCTTTCAAAGTCTGAAAGGGACAAGTGCCTCTAGGTCTCCATATAGTTACAGAAAATGTTCAGTGCTGAAGCTGACTTAGAAAGTTTTTGTTCATTTCTGCCCCCACTTCAGTTTTCCACCCCCTCAGCTGTATTGATGCAACTGCTTGTGGATCTGTGGGGAAATCAGAGCACAGAAAGGATCTATTGCACAAAAAAAAAAAAAAAGGCCTTCTTTGTTTGTGTTTTTTTAAGACACATTCACTTGCATCACTTGAGCAGAATGGGTTCCTTATGGGTTCCTTGCAGCCCCCAGTCTCAGAGCATCACAAAATCTGATGATGAGGTGGGAAGAAGCTCCCAGGAGTAAGAAGGAAAGAGGAGGGGGGGGCCTCAATGTCCCTCCACCAGGTCCTGCTATCCCGAGGTGCTCTGCTATGAAGTCACTGTGATGCTTTACCCTGGAGACCTCTGCAGCTCTGCCCAGCCAGATGTCCCTGCAGCTGCCACAGCAGACACTTAGGCTCTCTTGTTCCAACGACGCTTTGCTTTGTGTCTCTGGCTTCACTGCTATGCCCCAGCTGACTTCCAGCATGGCAAAGCTGCTTTGTAATAGATGCTGCTGAAACTGCTGCTTCTCGTGGAGCTAGAGAACTGAGCAGTTCTGAAAGGAAAGTGCAGCTCCCTCCAGGAAAAACTGAGTCAACTGAAAGAACAGGGTTTTCAGGTGCCCCACAGACCTCTAGGACAGAACAGGGGAAAGACCTTGAAGGAAGGGATGAAATCAGAAGTGTTTAACCCCTACTGTGATGGCAGCTATGGAAGTCCCAGGACCTGCAGACTTATGTTGGGCTTGATGATCTCAAAGGTCTTTTCCACCCTAAATGATTCTATGGTTCTAAACCTTAGCTGTCTCCTCTCACAATACAGCTGTGGGGCTTCACTTCTGCTGCAACATACAGTAGTGGTCCTCAGCTACATCCCTTCTGTCTTAACACCACTCCCCAAACCCTCCAGCTGGGAACTGGGGATGATTAAGTCTGTTGTGTTGAAAATAGCTGGTGTCCCAGTGCCAACCAGTCAAACAAGGAGCTGCCAAACTTCCCTGCACACCCCCCTACACCCTCCGGACAGTGCATCTGAGAGGCACCTTGTTTATGGGCTTGACACTGGGTATGACTTAAACAGCTTTGACAGGGGTGATCCTATTTATAGGAGGAACTCCCAATGCCTCTCATTCAATGTCGTGTTTGGGGAAAAGTGAAAAAAGAAACAAAAATGAGCCCTGAGTTTCTACCTTCAGTAATGGAAATTTCAACTGCTGACCTGGCCAGGATGGGCAGCGTTGAGCCAATTTGCTCAAGGTCACCCAGAAGTTCACATCAACTTCCCCTCTCTGAATGTCCTTCCCATTCTGGCTTGGCACTCCTGAGGTAATAGAGTCTGGAACTCTCCTGCATTTTGGAGCCTTCCATAAATTCAGCTTTGGCTCAGCTCATTCCGTAAGGATGGGCATGTGAGGAGCTGAAGGAGAGATCAGAGATTATCACTGAGGAGTTGCACAAATGCAAGCACCTCTGAACATGGCTCAAGCAGAGAAACATCCATCCAGCTACCTTCATTCCTTCATACACACCAAAGACTTCAGCACAGATCTGCAAATGAGTCTTCCCCCCCACTCCTTTGGGTGTTTAGCATCTCGAAGGATGGTTGATCCCTAGTGCTAGCCTATGGCCTCACAGGGCAGCATCCAAAAGCCACAGCAGGTGCCCTGCTCTGCGGTGAGCTGTGCCAGGAGACAGCACGTGTGCAAGGTATCTTGAGCTCCGGGCGGCTAGGATGAGTCAGAGCCAGTCGCCTTTTTCCCTGCGGTGCGATTGTACCGGGTCCTGACAGCATCAGCTGGCTTTTATCACTGCTCCACATCAGAGCTGTCAGTCCCGAAGACAATGGAAGGTGTGTGGAGGGGGAGGAATTGAGCATCTCCGTGCTCAGTTGGCTTCCCAGAATGATGCCAAAGTGGCGAGGAAAGAGTTTTTGATTAGCAGCCTGCTGCTGCAAGAGGATTAGCGAGGACGTCAGCGACTGTGGCAGAGCTGAAATTAAAAAACAATACTTCTGGAGCTTCCTCCACTGCTGTTTTGTGGGGGAAAGGCTCGACTGACAGTGATGAGAGCTCTGGAGGGCAGGTAGCCACTGGAATGTTCACCCAAGCTTGTGGCCCCATGGGCAGAGAGCAGCAGGCTTCATTCAGATCTGCAGCAGGCTTCAGATCTATGGGCTCAAATAAGCTCTTCAAAGGATTCAAATCACCTTCTCAGTGCAAAATCATCTCCCCCTGCACTTAACTTCCCCAACTCACGCGTTGCTGCGGCAGTGACAACGAAAGAGAAGGAAAAGAGCCTTGAAAAGCAAGGTCTGGGGGCATTTAGTGAACAAACCGAAAACCTCCAGTGAACGAAAAGACCAACCCTTGCCAGCTGGGCTCTCTGCCAAGGAGGGGGCTGTTTGTGCCTCCCTCAGGCACATCACGGAGTCTCCTGTCCCCCAGGAAGATCACCCACGTGGATTCTCAAACGCCTCTGGTGTGCGTTGTCCCGTGCCTCTCCCTCACGCTCGGGGGTAGCTTCCTGTGAACGCCCACAGACTGAGTCGTTCTCTCCCTGCACAGCCCTGGCAAGATGCCCACGGAAAGCCTGGCAGCAGCTGGTGGGCAGTGCCCGAGGCCTATTTGCCTGGCAGCTCTGCCTTGTTTCATTGCTTCTCAGCACACTCGCACCTGCCACTTGTCCCCATCTTGCACTTAGTCACTGAGGTTTCTCCAGCACAGAAGTCAGCTTCTGTTTGTACAGCACAGAACATGAGGACTTTATCTTTGTGGTCTCCTCTGGACCTAATCAGAGGGTTGGAACACCTCTCCTATAAAGATAGATTGAGGGAGCTGGGTCTATTCAGCCTGGAAAAGAGAAGGCTCTGGGAAGACCTTTCAGCAGCCTTGCAGTACCTAACTGGGTACAGAGAAGAGAAGGCTCTGGGAAGACCTTTCAGCAGCCTTGCAGTACCTAACTGGGTAGAGAAGAGAAGGCTCTGGGAAGACCTTTCAGCAGCCTTGCAGTACCTAACTGGGTAGAGAAGAGAAGGCTCTGGGAAGACCTTTCAGCAGCCTTGCAGTACCTAACTGGGTACAGAGAAGAGAAGGCTCTGGGAAGACCTTTCAGCAGCCTTGCAGTACCTAACTGGGCTACAGGAATGCTGGAGAGGGACTTTCTAGAAGGACCTGTGGTGATAGGATGAGGGGCAGGGGTTTGAAACTAGAGCAAGGTTGATTTAAATTGGACATTAGGAGGAAGTTCTTTACTGTGAGGGTGGTGAGACACTGGAACAGGTCATCCAGGGAAGCTTTGGATGTGACATCCCTGGAAGCGTTTAAGGCCAGGCTGGATGAGGCTTTGAGCAACCTGGTGTAGTGGGAGCTGTCCCTGCCCATGGCAGGGGGGTTGGTGCCTTCCAACCCAAGCCATTCTATGCTTCTCATTTGATGCCATCTATATACCATGTTTGCCCTCATAAAACCAGAGAGGGGGAAAGTGTCATCATGTTGAGTATTTTCCAGATACAGCAGTTATGTTCAAGGCAGGGCAAGTCATTTGATAAAAGGTCTCAGGGAAAACTGTGAATGCTGTCAGAGCAGGGTCTGTTTCACCTGGACCTCAAACCAATACCTGAAGCACGAGTCCATCCTTTTCCTCCAGAAAGGACTTGGAACAAGTCTGTTTCCCCTATAAGGCTGAGGCATTATGTAAAATAAATTGGCTTGGTCCTTGCAAGGCCAGGTACAATGGGCTGCTAAATTAAACCCATCTAAATGGAAATGGTAAGACAGCTGTGAGAGAAGATATCTACAGGCTGGAAAGCTGAATCAGAAATGAGAGGTGCAGAATGGGCCAGCAGCAGTCGTTTTAACAAGAATGGTGTGATTGTGGCTGCAGAAGAGCAACAAAGTAGCTGTTTTTTAGACAGCCCCGTGCAACCTGCCTTGATTATGCTACAGATGGACTCGAGCAAAGCGTCACTATGAGCTGCTGCAGTGACAGAAGTGGCCAGGTAGAGTCACAAGCCTAGGACTTTCTATCCAGTCTCCACAGGTAAAAGCCTTGTAATGACATTTCATCTCCACAGTACCCCTCTGGAAGTGACATGTGGGGAAAAGAACACATTCAGCAGCAGGACAAAAGCTACAGAATAAGCAGAAAAGAGAGGAAGTTTAAAAATTAATCAGAGCTCAAAGTGCTGTCAAGTTTCTCCTCTTCCTCCCCAACCCCCCACCATGTGGACATGCAGCCATCACCAAGGATTAGAATCAATCTACTGAGCAGGGCAGGGCAAAGCTGTGAGAGAAGTGCAGATTTCCAGTCCTTGACACAGGGTAAGATGAGGCACAGTGCCCAGCATCCTGTGCAAGGGGATGTATGGTCCCCACACCACTGTGTGCTGTGCTAGCTGAAAGGTAACCACAGGACAGTTAGAATGCAGGTTTGCTAGGGCCATGCAAAGCCAAAGCTGACCATGGCATCAGACTCCCCTAGAGGACAATTGACAGATTCCTTCTCCACTCCTCCTTTATAGCTCATTCTTGTTCTCTCGCTGTGGAAAGTTTGGTTGTCTTCTCCCTTTTCTGGCTGAATCTTTCCACGGCAGTTAGCTGCCATGGTGATGGAAGTTACAGAAATTAGTAAGAAGAGTCATAATTAACAATTGACTGACAGTCCCATCTGACCTGAGACAGTAGCTGAAAGCTGCCTCCCACTTCAATCTGCTTGCCACAAACAGCCAGGAACAAGCAGATTTGCTAGCCAAGGTGGTTTGGCTATTTGGCTACGTTCCTACAGTGCCTGTCCTCAGCTGATTTGGTGCTTCCAACGTCAGTGAGGATGTGTCACCATTGCCCTCTTCTGGATCAGCAGCCAAGTCTGCTTCCCAAGCTTGGGAGATGTCACTGTCTAGTGATGGCAACGTATGGTGACTCCAAGGGGGCTGTTTCAGAGCTGATCACTTGTACCTCATGGAGGTGCTTTGAGCTATTGCATTCAAAGAGATTCAGGTTCTTCTGCATTTCTCCTTCCAGCATGGTGCCTACTGCAGTGCAGATTTAGAGCAGGTAATGGATTCAAATGGATGGAGAAAGCAGACAAACTTTACTGCTAAATATCTAATTCAAGACCATTATGGATGTGTACCACTGTTGGTGGCTCAAAATCTCTTGGGATTTCAGGTTAAGCTGTGTGGATAAGCTGAGGAACTCCTTGCCACATGATGTTGAAGCAGATGAAAGTGTCTATGAACTCGAGGGGAGTCTGGAGAAGCTTGTGGAAGAGAAAGCCACTCTAAAAGTGGCTAAAAACTTAAGGGGGGTCTGGAAAACTTTGTGGAAGAGAAATCCACTGAGGGTTACTAATTACACAGAACTTCTAACCATTCCTCTAAGTTGTATTTCCAACTGAAATACATATTTATAGCTGAAAAGCCTTCCTAGTCCTTCCTAGGCACCCTCTTTGGGGCCATATATAAGGCAGGATACTGAATCAGGCCTTTGCTGACCCAGTATTAGCACACTTCTGTTGTTATGAATATGGAAAAGCAGGCAGATCTAATCAGGGGTCAGGTCCTCAGCTTCTCCCTCAAGGTTTTATTCAGCTTGAGGCAGATAGGGACTTGGTAATTGCTTAGTGACACACTTGGGGCCTGGCCCACCATCAAGCTCTTGAGATCTGCTGGTTTTGTAACACAGAATTATGCAGAAGCTGCACTGCTTTAGACAGGGAAGGAAATGAGCTAGGCTCGACCAAGCACATTACCTGGGGACTGAGCAAAGCCATTTTTTCCCCTCATACTCAGCTGGGAAGAATTTCTCCACTTGTCTGTCTGCTGCAGGACATGCAACGTGGTGACATGAAGCACCAAACTTAACTGACACTGAAATTTATGGGGCTGCTGTCAGCATCAAAGGACTGAAAATAGGCAGTAAATAGGAAACTGATGTGGAGTTTCAGCAGCCTGACCCTGCTCCCTAACGGACCTCAGAGTCAAGAGCAGGTTGATGACAGCTGTTAATCCCCTCCAGTGAAGCCCAGCCTTCCCCTCAGATCTGCCTGCATTCCCTGCTGTTTGAATAANATTAGAGAAAGATGGGGGAATGGTGAGGCCTCAACGGCAGGGGAGAAGTAGGGAGAATGATGGGTGAGAGAGGGAAGAGATGCATGCAGTGTCTGACACCTGGAAGGAGAATGGTGGATCCTGGGTGAACGATGGCTAGGGGGGGACATGATAGGAGGGCACAAAGATAAAGAGGAAAGGGTGGCAAACAGACCTCACAATTCAAGGGCTGGATCAGAGGGATGTAGGGTGTCTGACATTGGATCTGGCAGATTGGGACTATCCAGAACAGTGAGAACAGAAAGAAAAGCATCCCTAGTCCAATCTGGTCAGTCCCAACACCAAGTCCTAAGTCTGAATGGTGGAGCAGAAGGGACAAAAGCACAGCTGAGGGTATCTCAACATGATCTCCAACGGGTGTCAAAGACTCAGACACTGTGCTGCAGAGATTCAGGGAAGCTGTGAGGCTGAGCTTTCTCTGTCACTTGTCAGGGGTGATAAATGGGCTGCAGTACAAGTAGCACACAACACACATCAAAGATCCTCTTCAGGGTTTGCATGATTGAGTGCCTGGCAGATAGATCAACGACTGAAAGTCAGGGTTCTTGACCCCTCTTCAAGCTCTGGCACATGCAAATTCAGACCGGACCAGAGAGACACACTGCTCCCGTTCCCTGCTTTCCAGCCAGCACAAGCATCCCCACCTCCCCTAGCTAGCAGCAGAGTGCTCTCCATTCATGCTTGGGTTGCTCCTGGAGAGCAGAAACCGTGCGAGAGCAGAGCATTCTCTTTTCAGCATCCTGCTAGAGCACAGCGGCAACATTTAACCTCCCCTGAAATCCGGTGGCAGGTCACAGCGATTGGCGGGTCTGGCATGTGTGTGACTGTGAGTCAGCCAGCATTACCGAGCCTGGCGTTCAGCTATTGTTGTAAGTGACTCGGAGCTGCCTACAGACAATCCTTCAGCATGCAGAACAATGGAGAACCTGCACATCTGAAGAAAGCCTCCTCTGCATGGCAACTTATTGCCATCGTAACCAGCATAAACAAGAGCAATTAAGCCAATTTCAGAGCATCACCTCCTCCCTCTGGGGTCTTAATTGAGAGCACGCTCAGCAGGGGGCTGGGGCAGAAGCTTGCAAGGGCCGGGAGTTAACTTGTGTGGGAAACGAAGGGCAGGAGAGTGAGAGATTGAGAGGATTGCATCCTCGCCACCCCATAGGGTAACGCAAAGGGCAAACAGGGGGAGAGATTCAGTCAGCTCTGGGGTAGATAGAAAAGGCTCAGAGAAGCAGAAGCTTTTCTGCTGCCTAACCCTGGCATCAAATGTCAGCACCCTGCAGAAGTTTTTGCTGATGTATCGAGGTAACTGGAAGGAGCTAGAGTGGGTGAGTGCCACAGGCATCCTCCACAAGTCCAGCGGGGTTCAGAGCCATAGCTGTTGGTAGAAAACAGGATTAGATTGGGCTAACAGACTTCCAGAAGCAAGGAGTTGAGGAAAAAGCTCTCAAGATGATGACTGCTAACCCTAGGCAATGGAGAGGAGCCTCAGCCCCGCGTTGCTGGATTCAGGGATAGGTTGCTTGCACATGCTCCCTAAAGCTTTGCTACATGCCAGTGATCTATGAGCATTCAGATGACTGAAAGGCTGTTTGTGGGTGGTTAAGCAGTGAGAAGGAAAATTCGGAAGCTTTCCTGTGAGGAAACTGCCAGGAGATGAGAGTTTACATATTAGAAGGGCTGACCTGTGTAAACACTGCGGGGAAGGAAGGGAGACGGCTGCTCCCAGCTCGGGGATGACACCTCTGCTTTTGGCACTCCCTGCAATGGAGGTGAAATGGATGGGGCTGTAGAAGAGAGCTTTTGTTAAGGTTTTCACATGATCCAGTTCTGCCTTGAATCTGAGAAGAGTCAATGGAAAAAATCATATAGTTCCTGCAGAAGTCAGAAACTAGGTTCCTGCATTATCATGGTGTATAAATAGCTCTGGTGGCAGAGTAACAGGAGCTTAGTTAGGTCTTACCCAGTAGAGCAAATCATATATCATGAACTCAAATAGATATATGATGATATATATGGCCTACAGGAAAGCTGGAGAGGGACTTTTTAGAAGGGCATGTGATGATAGGACAGGGGGCAGTGGTTTGAAACTAGAGCAGGGTAGGTTTGGACTGGACATTAAGAAGTTGTTTTTTACTAAGAGAGGGTGGCGAGACACTGGAATGGGTTGCCCAGGGAAGTTGTGGACATCCCATCCTTAGAAGTGTTTAGTACCAGGCTGGATGAGGCTTTCAGCAGCCTGGTCTAGTGGGAGGTGTCCCTGCCAATCGCATGGGTGCTGGAACTAGATGATCAGATCCCATCTGGAGTCCTGTGTGCAGTTCTGGAGCCCCCAGCACAGGAAGGACATGGAAGTGTTGGAGTGGGTCCAGAGGAGACCACAAAGTTGCTCAGAGGGCTGCAGCAGCTCTGCTATGAGGACAGGTTGAAAGATTTGGGGCTCTGCAGCCTGGAGAAGAGAAGGCTTTGAGGAGACCTTAGAGTAGCCTTCCAGTATCTGAAGGGGGCCTACAGGAAGGCTGAGGAGGGACTACTAGGAGGTCTTGTAATGACAGGACAAGGGGCAATGGGTTTAAACTGGCAGAGGGGAGATTTAGACTGGATGTTAGGAGGAAGTTGTTTGCAGTGAGGGTGGTGAGACACTGGCACAGGTTGCCCAGGGATGTTGTGGCTGCTCCCTCCCTGGAGGTGTTCAAGGCCAGGTTGGAGGAGGCCTTGAGTGACCTGTGCTAGTAGGAGGTGTCCCTGCCTATGGCAGGGGGTTGGAACTGGATGATCCTTGAGGTCCCTTCCAACCTTACCATTCTATGATTCTATCTATAAGGTCCCTTCCAACTTAAGCCATTCTATGATATATGATACCAAGAGCTCACATCAGACCACCCATCTGGTTTGATATGCTGTATATAAGAAGCCATAGGATTTTATCCAGCTACTCTTGCAACAAGCTCACCAGCTTCTATTTCATGTGTGGAATGACAGCTACCCATGCCTCAGGTGGATCACAAAACTCACTCTAGTGCCAAAATGATTCTTTCCATTCTCTGCAGGGACAATCATTTCCTTTTAACTTGAAATTTGCTATCACAGATTTGATTGTCTGCTTTAAAAAGAAGATGAAAAGTGGCACATTAACTTGCAGAGAGAAGAGAGGAGCTAAATCTGAGACCTCTTATCTGAATCTTCTCAGTGCCTAAGTGCTGGATAATTAGAACTGCTGTCTGAGCCAAGAACACTGTTTTGCTCAGATGTTGCTAACCTTACACAGCCTTCTCCACTCTGCTTTTCTAGCACAGCAGAAGCCTGGTTCTAGGATCTCACATAAAACCTGACCTTCAGTGAGAGAGATCTTGCAGAAGCTTCTTATCAACCAGCAGAGAATTAGTGCTTTGCAAAACAAGAAACTCACTGTGTGGAGTCAAGAGCTGTTCAGAATCAAAGTGTCACTCAACCAAGCCACGTAGACCAACTCTGCCTTAGCTAAGACTTTTGACAACTATAGAACCACAGTCTGGGTTGAAAAGGACCTTCATAGGGCATCTAGTCCAGCCCCCCTGCAGGCAGCAGGGACATCTTCAACTAGACTGGGTTGCTGGGAGCCCCATCCAACCTGATCTGGAGTGGCTCCAAGGATGAGGATTCTATCACTTCTCTGAGCAACCTGGGCCAGTGTTTCACTGCCCTCATGGTTAGAATCCTCTCAGCCAAAGGACTTCCTATAATCAGGTGGATCTTTAAGAGAGGTGTGTGAAATAGACACATTGTTGTTAATAGAATCATAGAATTATTAATAGCAGCTCAGGAAACCTGGGCTACCTGCTGGGGTTCTCCTTGCCTTCTGCATGGATCAGATTGAACAGGTGGGCAGAGCTGGGGTCCACCTGCAAAAACACAGATGAGTGTATAAGGAAGAATACCCATTAGTGGTTGCTGATATTCAAAAGAGGACAAGAGATCTCCACGGATATTTCGTTCAGGTACTGCCTGGAGGGGAACTAGTGACAACTCAGCAATTCTGAACACCAGCTTACAAATTTAGGAACTTCATGTCAAATACCTTTAAAAAAAAAAACCAGCCCAAAAGGCCATTTGACAGAGAAAAATGGGAGGATGTGAAGAGCTGAATCTGTTCTCTACCGCTGCCTTACCAAGGGACATGGAGCAAGCCACTTTATTTCTCCACAATTCAAATCCTCCCTTGTAAATTTAGGACAGCAGAACAGCAGTTACAGCATTTTCTGTAGCTCCTGGGTTTGTACCTGCTGATGTCTGGTTGCACAGGAGTGTTCAGTGGAGAAGAAAAGCCTGCAGAGAGCCATCAGTGTCTGTTAAGCTGTGCTTTGTAATGCTCTGACATCTGGAAGGACAGAGCAGAATCATTATTGTTAGGCTGATGACCACTGTTTCCCTTGTTAAGAGGAAATTAAAAATAGGAAGTGGTTATAATTATCATTTTGGACACCACTCCAGTGGCATCATTCTCAGTGATGGGGATTATAAGGGAACAGCAAAGCGAATGTCATCCTACAATTCACTTTACTACTGCAGCACAAGAGCCAGCCAGTGAGGCCCCTGCTCTCTCCTTCCCTGACATCCAGCCCTGCCATTCCCGTTGTGACTGGCTCCCTCTTTCCAAGGTCCATTGTAACCTTGACAAAGGCAACCAAGTGGGATTGTTAACACCCAAATAATGGAAGGGGATATGGAAATTGACTCCAGCATCCCTCCAGTGGGGGACTCCAGAAAAAAAAACAATTATTTTTTTTTTTAAATCTGCTTGCACCATTCCAGAAGGGAAGAGGGAAAAAAAGAGGTCAGGTAGTGATAGGACTAGGGGGAATGGAGTAGAACTACAAGTGGGTAGATTCAGATTGGATGTTAGGAAGAAGTTCTTCACCGTGAGGGTGGTGAGACGCTGGAACAGGTTGTCTGGAGAGGTGGTGGAGGCTTCTCCCTGGAGGTTTTTAAGGCCAGGCTGGATGAGGCTCTGGGCAACCTGGTCTAGTGTGAAGTGTCCCTGC
This sequence comes from Semnornis frantzii, assembly GCA_013399775.1. Taxonomy (NCBI): domain Eukaryota; kingdom Metazoa; phylum Chordata; class Aves; order Piciformes; family Ramphastidae; genus Semnornis; species Semnornis frantzii. The sequence goes on along the minus strand of VWYK01078749.1, from coordinate 25,184 downwards.
CCACAGCAGAGGGATTGGAACTGGATGATCTTTGAGGTCCCTTCCAACCCAGACAATTTTGTGATTCCATGAATTTCCCTGCTAAAGATTTATCACCATTCCCATCTCCTGCTCCATGGGGAAGTGCTGTTACCTGGCTCAAGCTCACTGCTTTTGCTCAGTACTCCACACAAGTTAAAGAGAATTCACCTTTGGAAATTGTCACACGTTTTTCCTGCAAGGAAAACCAAACAAGTGGACTTTGGGAACAGCTTGTGCTGGGATTCGTAGCAAGCCCCCCCTCAGCGTGACAGGTCTTGTTATTGACTTGGAGCCAAACCTTGAGGTCCTTGCCTGAAGGATCGGAAGGATTTGACTCCAGGACTGTTATTAGCCTTGACATCACCAGCTCCTGACATGGGATAGTTTTCCAATGAACTTGCTTGAGAATGTTTAGAAATGTCAAGTGGCTGAGCCACGAGGACACAAGAACGAGAAGGTGTCAGATTCGCCCAATTGCATGGCAGAATTTTGGTCCTCCCCCTGGCTCTGGTTGGCGACGGCAGTGCTGCTGACAACGTGGGTCAGGGTTATCAGACCTCCTCTCAGCCCAGGCATCCTTTGTCAGCACAGTCCACGTGTGAGAACCATGCTGAGCGAGAGCCATGAGATCCCTAGCCAGGCTCAGAGACCTGCAGCAGCACTTTTCCGGCGCTAATTAATTATGCTGGTTTGGAGCTTGTACCAAACCTGCTCAGAGGATGGACGTGGTGGAAGCTGGACAGGAGCCTACGGGTTCTGCTTGGTGGACAGGAGATACCTGGTGTCATGTCACACTAACAGACAGCTTTGGGGATGAGGAAGGAGAAGGGCAGAGGAGACCCAAAAAGCTAGATAGCTGTAGGCACCAACCTGCCACTCTTGAGGAACAGCAATCCCATACATCTACTCTCACTTCATAGAGGCAAGACTTCTGTGTTTGAACTCTAGCAGAGGAAAGGCTGTGGGGCAGTTAAAAGCTTCAGTCAAACTTTCTCCATGCTGGGAACAGCTACTCCAATGCTCGCAAAACGACTCAGCTCACCATGAGTGAAATCAAACTTCTCAACAACCTTTTCCATTCTCCATTGTCTTCACCACGTTCAGTGCTGCCAACTTTCCTTGGGTACATCCACAGGCTGTAAATCCCCTGTGCTCACAGGCTCGAGCCACCATTCTGCTTGCTGACACTCAGCAAAGTCTAACAGGATCTACCATTCATGCCTCCAAGAGACTTGTATCATCAAGATGCCATTACTGAGCAATGCTCATGTTTCATGCAGCTAAAACAGTTCCACTTAACAAAAAAAGATAAGAGCTCAGACTCCATATCAGTCATGTATCAGCCATCTCTCTTGCCACCTCCCCACAATTTCCACAATCCTTGAGAGCACCACTTGTTAGTGTGCTGCAGGAACTCATCCAAAATGCTTTAAGATCCCTAAATTCATCGTGGAGGATTCACTTTCCCTTCCATCAGGGCAAATAAAAGCTTGAAATTCAAGGGGAGGGCTGCAGTCTACTCGGCTGATTGGCTGCAGGAGACCTTCTCGCCCACATGTCCTGCTCAGTAACATTTCCAAATATTTTTGAGCAAGCTGAAAACAATTGTGTTGGAGGGGCAGAGAGGGTCTGCTAATACCCTATCAATTTCACATTCTTAGGAGAGTTCCCAGCCCACCGATCTGCTGTCCTATATCAGGCGATGAGCCTTCAGCTGGAAACTTTACCCTGGCTCTACCTATTGTCCAATGTTTTCCTTCCTGCCAGATGATTGGAATCACACCAGTTGTTAATTTTACACCTGCTGTTTGTGAATATCCCTGGGTGACCTTTCCAACAGCAGCCAGCACAGGGGATTTCTCGGTGGAGAGATGTGCACACATGCATGTGAGAGCAGATAGAGAGGGAACAGGAAAGGGCCTCCTGTTGAATGATGAGGGATTAAAATAGCTCTTGCTGGGGCCAGAGTGGGATATTGGACAGCAGGAATGATGAAGCGGATGTTTAAAACAGAGGGGAGTGTCGATCTAAGCACAGGAGGCAGAATAGTGTTAGCAGATCCCTTCCTCTTTCCAGCTCTCTCCTTGTGCCCAGCTGGCTGAGCGATGGCAGCCCCAAAGCTTCACACGCAACAGGAATGTCTCCCTGAGATGCTGAAGCCAAAGTCTGGAAAGTCTGCAAACACTTTCATTTGGGAAGCTGAAAGGAGTGTCTGTGCTACAGCCCCACTTGTCCCTTCCTTACCTTGGTGTAATTGACCTTCATGCCATCTCTGGAGGGCATCAATCACCCCAGGAGGGATGTGCCAGTGCAGCATGGACAGGAAAAACCATTGGCTTCGCAGTCCTGAATTCTAGCTGGCCTGAGGAAGTCACAGGTGCTCAGATATCACTGTGACCAGCTTTAATACTCAGATTAGGTTAAACAGATCTAGCCCACATTAGAACTACTGCATTAAGACCACTCTGGTTGTTCCAAATGATTTATGGGCCCGCGGATGGACCAGAGGGGAAAGTGGCCAAAGGCTGCAGCCAGATCACCTCGACATTTCCCACAGCAAAGCTGATACTTGGCTGTAGGAAGTGGAGCTGGTGTACATGTAGGAGTAGGAGATGGCACATTTCCCTCTGAAGGAATACTGAATATATTGGATAAACATCTCGACACAGTGGTGGATGTCTGCTGAGTGGTAGCAGATGTTCAGGGACAGGCAAGCCTGACCCTTGTGGAGGAGAAATCACTAATGTGTGTATCAACATGATTCTGTGTGTACAGTGCTCAATCAAAGGCCTCCACCCTTCCTGGTACAGCAGCGATCAGTGTGCCAAGCAATCCCTCTTCCAGCAATCTCAACCCACTGGAGAACAGCTCTGGCTCCAGCACTGATTCTATTCATAAATAGTAGGGCAAATCCCACTGTTCACACAACTCCTCAGCCCTCTAATCTGGCCAAGCACAACTCACATAGAAAAAAAAAGCTTCCTCAGATTTGAACCTCAGGTCCAAAACAAGCTGGAAGAGCCTGGGACAACCACCCCCAACTGCTACAACTTGTGACTACAAGATGAGCCCCCCCCCAACATGCTATTCTAGATATCATCTTGCAGGGGAGGCTCTCATCACACCTAAGCTAATGACCAACTCCACTGTAGCAGGTGTTAACTCTGGGAGTTGGCCACTTCACAAACTGAAGAATATTAGAGGGCTTTCCCAACCCAAACAATTCTATGACAACACAATACTACTCCCCTGTAAGCTTCCAGTTCAGCAAAGCACTTAAGCTCAACAGAAGAGAGCAGAAAGAAGCAGCTAAGCATAGAGGAGCTCAACCCAAGTAAGGAGGCTCCTCCAGCACCCCTGGGTGATGTTAGAGTGACTATCAAGCCTGTTCCTACCTAACCAGGGAGCCACAAGGCCTTTGATCCCCTTCACCATTCACACAGTGTGCACCACAGGGACTCACCAGTGATGACAGGAGAAGGATCCCTCTACCCAGCTGGGTACAGCTTGGGGCTGCTGCCTTTCCTGATGCTGATTATAAAGGGGAGTGGGCAGGGAGGGCAAAGTGGTCACACCTGGGGTGGGAGGAGACTGCAACAGAGCTC
>VWYK01078749.1:0-21416 GCA_013399775.1 Semnornis frantzii | reverse complement strand
AAAGGAAGGAGATGGAGGGAAAAGGAAGGAGATGGAGAGGAAAGGAAGGAGATGGAGAGGAAAGGAAGGAGATGGAGAGGAAAGGAAGGAGATGGAGAGGAAAGGAAGGAGATGGAGAGGAAAGGAAGGAGATGGAGAGGAAAGGAAGGAGATGGAGAGGAAAGGAGGAAGATGGGGGAAATAGGAGATGGAGAGGAAAGGAGGGAGATAAGGGAGAAGTGGGATAAAAAAAAAGAAAACTGGATTGTAAAAAAAGAAAATAAAAAAGATGGTCCTGCTCTGGCAAGGGGGCTGGACTTGATGATCTTTTGAGGTCCCTTCCAGCCCTTAACAATCTAACTTCCTGCTGTAGTTTCAAAGCCAGAAGACACTGCTCCCATTTTCTGCTGACCGAGTGTGGAAGACAGGACTATTTCTGCAGAAAGCCTGTCTACAAGTGCCAGGTGAATAATCTCCACAGGCAAGTGACATGTCTCTCTAAAGAAAGGATGTCCCTGACTAATCCTTTTGCTATGGTCTTCTTGTAATTCTTTCTTCTAGACGTTCAGGCCAGCAAGCCACCATTTTCTAAATACTTTTGGCCAGCAACTCACTCAAATGCAGAGACAGCTGCAAACCGTGGGTAGCACTGGAAGGGGTCTCAGTGTCACATACTTCCAAACCCCTGGAAACCAGGCAAACAATAGTTGTTATCCCAAAAAAAAAGGAAAGAAAAGAAAAAAAAACCAAAACAACAAAACCCAATCCCTCAGCAAAGTGAGACTCATCTTTGAAGATCAAGGATGGCAGATGAGCTTCTCTCTGCAGCCTCATCAACATGCTAACAGCCATCTGCATCTCTGCATTCAGTCCTGTCCTTGGCCAACTCAGTTGAGGGAAGGTTTTGTTTTCTTTGGGCTGGTTTTGTTTACAGCTGCTTGACCGAGGCAGAGAGTTCAGCAGCAGCTGAGTGCAACCCAGGCTCTCCCGAGTGGAAGTTCTCCAGTGAAACATCTGGCTACAAGGCAAGGTCAAACTGGCCTGAAACAGGAGAGGGCCACAGACTCTCTGGGCAGAGATGCAGCCAGCTGGGAAAAGAACAGGCTTTGCTGGGTATGTTTGAACATTTGGCTGGGAAAAGAAAAAGGGAAGAGAAAGAAAGAGATACTGCAAAACCCACCAGGGATCAAGAGGCTGGTCCTTTCCTTTGTTACAAATCAAGACCACCCCAGTTGCCACATGAATTGCTGAGTCTTATTGAGGAATTCTGGTTGTTCCCAAATAGACAGAAGGTCTCTTCAGGTCCCTCATTTACACACACTTACCAGTGTATATACAGGAATTTCTTTATTCCTCACTATCCTCAAACTAGAAGCCAGGCAGAAGACCTTCTTTGGGAGCTGGGGCTCTGCTGCTTGGAGAAGAGGAGGCTGGAAGGTGACCTCATTCATGTTTATCAATATGTAAAGGTGAGTGCCAGGAGGCTGGAGCCAGGCTCTGCTCAGTGATGCCTGATGACAGGACAAGGGGCAATGGGTGGAAGCTGAGGCATAGGAAGTTTCATGTAAACATGAGGAGGATTTTTTTCCCTGTGACGGTGACAGAACACTGGAACAGGCTGCCCAGGGGGGCTGTGGAGTCTCCTTCTCCGGAGACATTCAAAACCTGCCTGGATGTGTTCCTGTGTGATCTGGGATAGGAGGGTAGGACTGGATGAGCTTTGGAGGTCCCTTCCAGCCCCTGACATTCTGTGATTCCTACTCTGTTCTTTCTCTTACCTGTCACAAATGCACTAGAGCTGAAAGGATAAAGACAGACCTGACCTGCAGCACACTGAGAAGTTTGATCTTCTCACTTCCTCAGGACAAGGACCACCCAGTTGCTCTGTGTTCATGCAGCACCCAGCAACACCGGTGCCCAAGTCAATGTCTGGTTGCAATTATAATGCCAATAACAACACTGTTCATCTGGCCTGAGAGCAGCTGAGAGCCAAAGAAACCATTCATGCAGCCTGAAGAGTGAGGCCTTCCACGCAGCCTCAGGGAATCTTAGCAGCAAACTAAGATTTAGGATTTCCTTGTTTAAAAACAAAGCTCCCATGTGATTCCAATGACCAAGCAAGCAAACCTACCAAGAAAGAAAGCTTATCATGGAGACACAATGGAGACACAGCAGGAACTGTTTGGTGAACGGATTCATGGGCAACCAAAAAAAAAAAAAACAAAACACAAAACAAACCAAAACAAAATAATAATTAAAAAAAAAAAAAAAAAAAGAAACCCCAAACCAGTAGCAAAGCCTAAATTCACATTGTGATGTTTCTATGGCACGAGTTGTCCAGGTGTAATAACATTGATCCTTAGTACATGAATTTCAGAGAGGAACAAGAGAAAAATAATTGCCTGAGCATGGGACCAAGCACTGTTTCTGAGCTCTGGTGTTTCCACCTGTAGGGAGACTCACTAAATCTCTCAACCTTCTCATGCTGGAGCATCCTCCTCTGAAAGGATAAGGCTCATAGCAGCCACTCACCTACCTCCCCAGGTAATGAATGATTCAGATAGCTCTGATTGACCTCTTCAAGTCCTGTACACAATATCTGATGTGTCATGCAGCAGCTGGCATCAGCCAGAAAGCTGTTGTCTCTTAATGGGACTGAGTTTCAAGGATGATGGACAGGGCAAAGCCTCTGGAAGGGCCTGGCTTCTGCAACTTTTTCCTCTGTTGTCTGTGCCTGAGCTGAGATTGGTTTGTGGNGGGGGGGGGGCAGGGAGAGGGCTTACACTGACAGTCCCACAATTGTCATTGCACTAGGTCGTGCTGCAATCTGGATGTCAGGGGCAGAAACATCTTTTGAGGCACAGCACATAGCTGCTGCCTTCATGCCCCAGAAATAAAGGACTCCAAATCTGAACCTGGATGCCAACCAAAACAGCAGAAGACCATCACGGTTCACATGGGCATAATCTGATGCCTAATTTGCATCCACCGCTTGTGCATCTTAATCCCAGCTTTCCAGAGGATGCTGTCCCATCCCTGATCCCATCAACAGATGGACTACATCTGCCCAAATGAAAACCAGTTTCACCCTTACTCAGTTTCTTCCCACCAAATCACTGGATGCAGCTGCTACCCAGCGCCTGCCTTCTGCTGCCTTTGGTCTGAAGGCAGAGATCTTCCTTCACAAGCTCGTTAGGATTTCAGTCACTCTTCAGGCTGCCTGGACACAAGCAAGCTCTGATCAGGAGTCTGTGCTGCAATGAACACATTCAGCACTTTGAGCACATAGCACTGGCTAACGTTTGTCTGCCTTGCAGCTCAGATCCTGTGCAAAACCCCAGGCAGACTGGGCAGTTACTCCTAACAGTCTATAACAGGCACATCTGGATTGGGATTTGACTCTGGCGTGTTTGGGAGTGCAGATGCAGGCCACTGCTCACTGGATCATAGATCTCACCTTCAAAACCTTCTTTGCAACTCTATTTAAAGCCAGCCATGTGATTTTTGCAACTTTCTGCACCCCTCACCCTATGAATAGGATCCAATGAAAATAGATCCTCTGGTATCTGCAAATAGTATTGGAGGGGTAGAATGGAATCTGGTCCCATGCTATTCCTAGAAGGTCTGAGGGACATCCCGAGGCATACTCTATCTCCTAAATAACAAACCAAACCACAGAGGATCATAGCCTTATTCCTGAATTAATGCCTGCAAAATCTGAGCCAGTGTATTTGTAAGCCCAGAGACTTAGATTTCCTAGGAGAAACTGAACAGTTCAAGGGTAGGTAAACGCAGTTTAGAGCACTAAGCATGCTCCTGTTGGAACTCATTGTAGAAACTGGGCTCAAGAAGCAACATGGGAAATTGTTGATTCATCCTCATCTCTTTTTTCTTTCACAGTGGTGAGTGCTCCTTCCCTGCACTCAAGCAACAGTCAGGTCTGGTACAGCTGGAGAGAGCATCAATGAACCCACACATCCTCACTTCACAGAATCACAGAATTAACCAGGTTGGAAAAGACCTCTAACTAAGATTGTCGAGTCCAACCTACCACCTAACCCTTCCAATTAACTAAACCATGGCACTAAGTGCCTTATCCAGCCTCCTCTTAAACACTTCTCTGCAAGGAGCTGTCCTCCGCTCCTGGGAGGTGATGCCCTCCAGGATTGCATCCCAGTGCCACAAGATAACCATGCAGTTACTCTCGTTTGCAAGGGGCTGCTGGGAAGTTATCATACATCCATGGTAACCTGGACAGGATGGAGGGTTAGGCCCAAGCCAACCTCAAGAACAAGACCAAGTGAGAGGTCCTGCATCTGGGTCAAGGCAACCCCAAGCACCAATATAGGCTGGGCAGTGACTGGCTAGAGAGCAGCTCTGAGGAGAGGGAGTTGGAGGTGCTGGTGGACAAGAAGCTCAGTATGAGCCAGCACTGTGTTCTGGCAGCCCAGAAAGCCAACCAGATCCTGGGCTGCATCAAGACAAGTGCGGCCAGCAGGGTGAGGGAAGCGATCCCCCCGCTCTACTCTGCCCCACTGCCTATGGCTCTCATTTAGGAAGCACCATCCCCAAGGAGTCCTGTGAGCACACTTCCACCACCTCCCCATCCCACCAGTTTAAAGTTGCTGACTGAAAGCATTCTCTGTGGCCAGGCAGAGCTGGCCAAGCATGCCAAGTGTCCGAGCTCAGCTGCAATTCCGCAGGCTGGCACCACACTGCTGGATCATCAACCCTTAGGTCGCATGGAGCCACATCCTGAAGCAGGGAAACGGCCCTTAAAGCTTGTTCCTCCTCTAGTTATTCACAGCAGGGATAAGTGAGGCCTCATCTATAACCACCTAAACCCATCACATGATTCATGCTCTAGCAGCACAACAGCTGAGCACGCTGCAGGATGCGCGGCAACATACATTGGTGATGCACCATTACACACTTCCCCAGTGCAAGCCCTGCTGAAAGGCTGCCATCAAATCATTTCAACTGATCAAAGTAGGGAAAAAAAACAAAAAAACAAAAAACAAAACAAACCAAACAAATAAAAATAGAATGTTAAAGCCCCAGATAACAAATTAATAAGAATAAAAGCATGTAGGTGAGAATTAAGAAGGCATTAACATTCTGATGGCATCTGCTGCCTAAATTAAACTACAGGGAGAGGGGAGAGGAAAAAAAAAAGAGAGTTCAGCTGATGCTCAGGATCAGGACAAATAGTTCTCAAATGGAAATTACAGTTTTGAAAATTATGTACCAAAAAAGGATCCAATTTAGGACATTTCTGACTTGTGAAATTCTTTCTCCACGTGGGGATCTCAGGCTTGGCTGGAGGGCTTGCAAGATATTGGAGTTGCTTGGTTCCTACATGCTATGGCAGCACCAAACTGGCCCATAGGGGCAGCTGGGCCAGTGTCTTGTCACCTCTCCAGCCACTCTGATGCTCTGTTCCATTTTGGAGCTGGAGCATAGGGATATGGTGTGTAAAGTGTGCTTCATTCATGCCAACACCAGCATGGAAAGGGAGGAGAAATTAGGCCTGGATGTTCAAAGGAGCTCAGTGTTAAATTATGTGGATAACTGCATCTGTAATTTACATGAGCAGTTACTGTGACAACTAATAGTGAACGTCATAAGTAGCCAGCTGAGCATGTAATGACCAGAGTTATATGCACCATCATGTCTCTTTGGCACACCAAATTAGGTGTGTATACACATTTTGCATGCCCCAAAGGACCTGCACCTCAGCGAAGGGCCTCGAGTTCACCGCACAAGCCTGATCTCAGCGGCTTTGCGGAGCGCAGGCAGTGTCTGCAACGCAAAGAGCTGGCACGAGCTCCACGGCCCAGGTCGGAATGGATCCTCAGACAGCTAATTAATTTTTACTGCTCCTTTGTGAACTGTAAATTACCCTTCATTTCCTAGATTTCTGTCCCATTTTTTCACCTCTAGTGAAGCAGGAAAAAAGGGAAAAGTGCCCTTAATGGGTTCTCGTTGCGATAAAAGCAGCTAAGGCTCCCTCACACTTTGAACAATGCTCTGCTTATGACCAGCATATAAAGGCAATTGGGTGTCAAGAAACTGTCCAGAGATAATGACTTTTTCTGGAGGTGGGAGGATACAAGGAATATTCTTTAAAAAGCAGGGTGGGAGGGGGGACTGTCAGGTTTTGCAGGATAAACACAGCCAAGTCTCCTTCTTGCCGAGGGCTGCAAACAAGATAAATAATCTTCACTTAAAGACCAGGTTCATCAGTATTGCCTGCACCAGGCCAGAGGGAAACTGCTTACAATGCTGAACTGCTAACAGCCTCCCCTCCCTGCTCAGGCAGGAAAGAAGAGCCTCTCTTACAGAAAGAGTGACCTTCAGACCACACACACACACACACACACACACATCAGAGTCTTTGGAGAGCAGCCCCTGAGCTGGAGGAAGGATGGGTGGCTTTGGTCCAATCCTGCCATGACCCTGTACAAACACTAAAGTTGCTGGTGCTGCTGAATGCAGACAGCAACACCGTGCCAAGGAAAGACCTCCTGGTATATGCAGACTTGCCAGGGCATGGTTCCTGTGGGTGTCCTTTGCTAATGCCACTGTTATCCAGACCTGTTACCCTGAGCCGTGCACAGACCAGAGGCAGAAGCAGTCGTAGAGAAGAGATCCTGACACAGGTGAGATGAACTTTGTGCAGGCTCTGCTGGCATTCAGGACAGCTTCAGCACGGCGAGAATCACTTCACCCTTGTGTCAGGACACCAAGATTTGCATTAAATCTGTGAATCACAAAAAGGCATTGCTGGAATTTTCACGTGGTCTTGCCTAACCAAACGCTCTCCTGAGAGGCCATGGCCACAAGAACAGACAGAAGATCTCCAGCTCCATACAGCTGGGATGCTGCAGGAATGAGAACACAGCATTGCTGGGCTGCATTTATGGGGCCTTCAGCATATTAGAGCCTTACACTGCCAAACACCACATTCCTCAGCTCTGACAGTGCCTCTTTTATCTCCGCTGCGGATCCCCGAGTCAAGATTGCTGCCAGATGACTGTGCACAGCAGAGTTGATGGCCACAAAACCTGAGCTTCTCTTGCCTCAAGTCATTTACCCTGAGTATCAATGACGTTATGGTGTTCAGCCCATATTTACTACAGCTACAAACTGATTCAGAGAAACCTGGAGTACAGGATTAATCATTACTCTTGGGATGTTGAAAATGGATAGCAGAACGGACTTCCAAATTAGGTATCTAAAAGTCCTGCATCTCCCAGGGGAGCCCCATTACATCTCCCTACTCCTCCTAATGGAATCTATAGTATGTGAGCAAGGCTTTGCCTCCCACAAGCCCTCCCTGCATAATTAGCCCCAGCTCAGATTGCTGCTTTCTGTAATGGCTGGAGAACCACTTTCTTCAGGCTACTGAGATGTAAAAGAGGAAATGTTTATTGCAAAATGCAAGCCAACCACAGCCAGCAGGTCTGGGCCATGGTGGAGGGATACAGAAATGGCTTCTCTTTTTTTTTTTTTTTTTCTTTCTCCCCTCAGAAATAGAACTCACTAAAAATAGCAGTTCCTCAGGAACAAGACTGCCTGAAAATAGCTGTTTCTCAGGAGCAGGGCTGGCTGCTTCTGAAAGAAGTAGCTATTAATGTATAATTGTCCCTGAGGCTGGTTTCTGAGAAAATGCTGTACATACAGAGGGCTGTAAAGAGATTTGCTCACAGGCAGCAGACTCAGGCACCCTTCTCCTATCAGAGGTCCTGTAAACTCCAGCAGCTCACACAAGTGCATTTGGTTGGCTTGTCTTGGGCACAGTCAGATCCATCGCAGCACTGGGAGGTATTTTCCTCTGCAGCGGTTAAAGCAGTGCTCTGGGATGCTCCTATCATCCAGACCAGTAAGTGACAAAGCCTCCATCAGCTCAAATCAAACCTGCACCAGTTCTTCTCCCAAGCACAAATACAGGCTGGGTGGGGAATGGCTGAGAGCAGCCCTGAGGAAAAGGACCTGGGGGTCTGGGTTGATGAAAAGCTCAAGCTGAGGCTGCAGTGTGAGTGCAGCCCAGACAGCAACTGAGTGCTGGGCTGCAGCAAGAACAGTGTGGGCAGCAGGGCAAGGGAGGGGATTCTTCCCCTTTACTCTGCTCTCATCAGACCCTACCTGGAGTCCTGTGTGCAGTTCTGGAGCCCCCAGCACAGGAAAGACATGGAACTGTTGGAGTGCGTCCAGAGGAGGCCACCAAGATGCTCAGAGGGCTGCAGCAGCTCTGCTGTGAGGACAGGCTGAGAGAGTTGGGGCTCTGCAGCCTGGAGAAGAGAAGGCTTCCAGGAGACCTTCGAGTAGCCTTCCAGTATCTGAAGGGGGCTACAGGAAGGCTGGGGAGGGACTATTGACAAGGTCTTGCAATGACAGGACAAGGGGCAATGGGTTTGAACTGGCAGAGGGGAGATTGAAACTGGATGTTAGGAGGAAGTTGTTTGCAGTGAGGGTGGTGAGGCACTGGCACAGGTTGCCCAGGGAGGTTGTGGCTGCTCCCTCCCTGGAGGTGTTCAAGGCCAGGTTGGATGAGGCCTTGAGTGACCTGTGCTAGTGGGAGGTGTCCCTGCCTGTGGCAGGTGTTGGAACTGGATGATCCTTGAGGTCCCTCCCAACCTTACCATTCTATGGTTCTATGACTTGGAAGGTCTTAAAGGCTAGAGCCAGCTTGGAAGCTTCAGTGCTCACTTTCCACAGAAGATCCAAGAACTCTGTTGAATTGCAGGTCGTTCAATCTACTTCCAATTTCCTGCTCTACTCAGCACTTAGAGTTTTCTCACACAGATGCTACAGGGCAATAAATCTCCTGAAGAATGTCCCTACCTTTCTCCCACTATGGTGTTGTCTTATAATGAGGAAAGACAAATTGCCTGTGAGACTGGTTGATTGGTTCGTTATTCCCTAGCATGGCTCACTCATCCCTCTCTTATCACCATGGGTCCAACAGCTCATTTCTTGTGTCTTCTTCTTCTTTCCTGGCACACCCAGCTGATATCTGCACAGAGCCATTCTCCTCATCTTCTTTTCCCCTTAAGGAAAACTCCCTCTGGGCAAAAGAAGCAGAGATTATGAAAAGTCCAGAAAAGGCAAATCTTGCAAAGCAGCAGGCTTTAAGGATACATTGGTGCAGATGAAGTACAGAGGACTCTGACTAAATTGTTGCCACCATTTCAGCCCCCCAATACCAGTGCCAGAAAGCACAGCACCCTCTGCTGAGAGCATCCTTGGATCCCAAAGGCTAGGTAAGACCAGGCTGTGTCATCACTGGATGAAAATCTATAGACTGCCTCTTCCAGGCTCTGCTTTAAGTGCTGCTTCAAGCTTTATCTCTCCTCTGTTCACTGGTGATCTGATGCTTCAGCGTTCGGATAACAGCAGAAGCAGCTTTCTGGAGGAAGTGTAAAGCTGAAGTTCTAGCCTCTGAGCTCCCCAAGGCAGATGTTTTAGCTCAGGAAATAATATTTTCTCTTGGTTTTGTTTTTTTTTTTTTTCTCTCTCCTGATTGAATTTCAGCAAAATAAAAGGGCACTCTGCTTGCCATTACAGCAGGCTGCAGGTTTCATTACAGAAGCTACCTTTAGTTCTGCAGGGAGGCTTCCACTGTGGTGTGCAACACAGACAGGCACTCCCAGGCTTCATTTTAACCTCATTTGCTTAGGAGAGAGCATCAGAGAGCCTGCAGCCAGGCTGCTTCCACACAGCCACAGCTGTGGGAAACTTGTAAAATGTAAAATATGTGGTGCCAAAACCCTGGTGCCTGACTTGGTATACATACCCCTGCCACAGAGCCATGACAGCTAGCCGTGCTGTTAACTCATCTTTCCTTTCTCTATTGCCAAGTGGTGGTGTTATATAATCTAAACTGCAGACAGGAAGGGAAAGATCTATAAAACACAGAGGAAAGATCTATAAAATACAGATACAGATAGAAGCCTCTCTGCTCCTTGCCTTGTTATTTTGTTAAAGTTTCAAAAAATGCCTCGGGACTCCCAAATCAAATAGCCCATGAAAGACAAAGTGCTTGGCAAAATAGCTGCTGGATAGCAGCAGGAAGAAGAATTAATTTTTTTCTTTCTTTCTTTCTTTCTTTTTTTTTTTTTTTGATAGCTCAGATCAGTTTGATTAAGCAAGCATTTTGTAGCAGCCATCATACAGTGCTCATTAAAAAATACTCTACATTGGTGTAGCATTTATTATCCAAGGATCTCGTTGTGTTTTACAAAATGTAATTAATTAAACTTTACAGCTCCCCTCAGAGAAGGAGAAGGGGAAAAGGGAGAGTTGCCTTAATCCATCAGTGAACTGCAGCAGGCTGGGTTAAAGGAAAGCAGCTGTTCACCAGCATGCAGCAGCACTAGGACAAGAAGAGAAGATCTCCAGGCAAAGTCACCCAGGGGATGTGCCATGCACCTCGTGTTTGCCTGAACTGTGCACTTCCAAATGCCAGCTCCTGCAGATTAGAGGGTGAATTTGCACCCCCACCTATAAACCTGCAGGTTTTATCTGAGATACCTGGCAGTGCAACGTGCCATCTCTTAAATCCCCAGCACTGCTAAAGACCTGGGGCAGCCACAACCCTGCCCAGAACAGAGGGAGGCAGAAGATATAAAGCCCTACAGCTACAAATTGCATCTCTCAGTACTGGAATGCTGTGCAAGCTGGTGCTTAAAGTGCAGGGAGGGTAAAGTCCCCTTAATCCCTCGCTTACTTCCCTCTCCCCTCCCCATCAGTAAATCCACACCTGTTAAAGGTCACCCTGAAATGAAATACACTCGGATACATCCTGCTACAGCTTGGCTCCCCCATCCCAGACCACAGCAGTCCCTCCCGGCCCACGCTGCAGAGCAGGACAGGCAGGGGGTGCCCATGTGCCCTGCTTGAATGTCAGAGCCGCATGGCTGAAATCCCACCTGACTCTTAGCTGATCTTTAGAGAGGAATCTCTTCCTCACCCTGGCTGTGAGCTGCTTTCTTGCCAAGTGTATAGAATAACATGGCCACTGGGCAAGCCTGGTCAGACAGGTCTGCTATGCCACTCACAAAAAAATGGAATTTGATCTGGTGCAGGCTGGGAAGGGAGGTGCAAAGCAGTGCTATTTGTGAGTGAAGAATGACAACAAAAACACAGAGGTATGGGGGGGGGGAGGCTGATGCAAGGGAACACCTGTACAACACACACTGCACCACACAGAAGCACAGGGGGAAAGGAGAGCAGGTGGAGGAGCAGGTACCTCACCAACACACACCAACTAACCAAACACAGCCATGAACCCTGCCACACTGCCTGCAGCTGTTGACTGAGGAGAGGTAGGGAGGTAGCTCCGTGGGTCTGCAATTGCCTAGCTGGAAGGCTTGGACTGTATAGGTAGTGAGAGACAATTTGCTGGTGAGAGCTGAGCTGTGGCCCTCCCATCACAGCCCTACAAATCTCCTGGTTCCTTTGTGTCTTCCAAGAAGACCAAGCTCAGCCACTGGTACAAAAATAAGAATGAGGTCAAAATGAAAAAGTTGTGGTCCTTGGCTCCTAAGCACTTGGTTCACTCTGATGGCTTCTCACTATCACATGCTAAGTGTTTGTTGGGAAGAAAGAGATAGAATCATAGAATGGTTTAGGTTGAAAAGGACCTCAAAGCTCATCCAGTTCCAACCCCCTGCCACAGGCAGGGACACCTCCCACTAGTACAGGACACTCAAAGACTCATCCAACCTGGCCTTTAACACCTCCTGGGAAGGAGCAGCCACAACCTCCCTGGGCAACCTGTGCCAGTGTCTCACCACCCTCGAAGTAAAAAACTTCTTCGTAACATCCAGTTTCAATCTCCCCTCTGCCAGTTTAAACCCATTCCCCTTGTCCTGTCATTACAAGACCTTGTCAATAGTCCCTCCCCAGCCTTCCTGGAGCCCCCTTCAGAACCTGGAAGGCTACTCGAAGGTCTCCTGGAAGCCTTCTCTTCTCCAGGCTGCAGAGCCCAAACTCTCTCAGCCTGTCCTCACAGCAGAGCTGCTGCAGCCCTCTCAGCATCTTGGTGGCCTCCTCTGGACTGGCTCCAACACTTCCATGTCCTTCCTGTGCTGGGGGCTCCAGAACTGCACACAGGACTCCAGGTGGGGTCTGATAAGAGCAGAGCAAAGGGGAAGAATCCCCTCCCTTGCCCTGCTGCCCACACTGCTCTTGGTGCAGCCCAGCACACAGTTGCTGTCTGGGCTGCACTCACACTGCAGCCTCATCTTGAGCTTTTCATCAGCCCACACCCCCAGGGCCTTTTCCTCAGGGCTGCTCTCAGCCATTCCCCACCCAGCCTGGAGTTGTGCTTGGGATTGTGCCTACCCAGGTGCAGGACCTTACACTTGGCCTTGTTGAATTCCATGAGGGTGGCCTGGGCTCACCTCTCCAGGTCCCTTTGGATGGTTCCCTGCCCTCTAGCAAGTGACTGTGCCACACAGCTTGGTGTCATCTGCAAACTTGCTGAGGGTGCACTGATTCCTCTGTCCATGGCACTGACAAAGATGTTGAACAGCACTGGTGCCAGCACTGACCCCTGAGGGACGCCACTTGGCACTGCTCTCCAGGTGGACACTGTGCTGTGCCCATGGACATAAGCCCCTCCAGAAGCAGACTGTGGGAGTTGCACTGGACTGTACTGGTGACTGGCTGTGATCTGAGATGCGCAGGAAGGAACATCAGTGGGCATCTCCACAGGAGAGTGGAAGTGGTAATGTGTGTTCACAGCCCAGAAAGTCAGCCCTGTGCTGGGCTGTGTCACAAAAGCATGGCCAGCAGGTCAAGAGAGGGGACTCTGCCTCTCTGCTCCACTCTGCTGAGACCCCACTTGGACTAAGTACTGTGTCCAGCTCTGAGGCCCAAAGCATAAGGACACAGATCTGCTGGAACAGGTCCAGAGGAGGACACAAAGATGATTTGGGCTGGAGGATCTGCCCTGTGAGGACAGGCTGAGAGAGTTGGGGTTGCCTGGAGTGGAGAAGGCTCCAGGGAAACCTTATTGTGGCCTTTAAGTGCTTAAAGTGGCTATAAGAAAGATGAAGAGGGACTGTTTATCTGTAGTGATAGGACAAGGGATAAAGGTTTCAAACTGAAAGAGAGTCATTTCAGATTAGATATTAGGAAGAAATTCTTTACTATGAGAGCGGTGAGGCGCTGGAACAGGTTGCCCAGAGAGGCTGTGGATGCCCCATACCTGGATGTGTTCAAGGTCAGGTTGGATGGGGCTTTGGAAGACATTTCTGCCCATGGCCAGGGGCTGGAAGTAGATGATCTTTAAGGTCCCATCCAATCCAAATCATTCTATGATAAGATCTCAAACCCAACAGTGCTTTTGGTCTGAATTAGACTCATGTCAGCAACTGTGCTTGTTCCAAGGTACAAAGGTAGCAGAGGGAGAATAACCATGGAGTGCTTCAGCTGGGAAGGTCAGATGGACAATTTCCACACAAGGCTGTGAAAGTGATGAATGTTTTCATCAGATGTAAATGTGGGAAGGGAGGAAAAGTACAAGGACTGTGCTGGAGGAACTGACAGTGGCTTCAAAGATGGTTACAAGGTGATTTTTTTTTTAAGCCTCTGTCACACTATTTAATTAGCCTCCAGATCCTCCCCCAAATGATCCGAGGCCCATTTGTACAACCCTCCTGCTGGGCCACTCACACTTCACCAAGCAGACACATTGATTAGATGGGATTCATCACACCAAACTTCCCCACGCTCAGAAGGCAGATCTGCTCTCACAGATGTGCTCAGCCCTGCCCTCCTGGACTGGTACCACTATGCCTTTCCCACTGGGTACATTTTAGCATACAGAAACTGGTTGTTACTGGTCTCTGGTTCTGCATTTCATGTTTGTCTATGGCAAGCAGGCAGCCTCAGATGGAGCTGTCAGTGAAGCAGAGTTACCTCAGTGAAAATCCCTGCCTGGGCTTTGCAAGTGTTTTAATTAACATGCATTATTTTACAACACTTTACTACTGATAGCCTGTAATTATCTCCCCACTGGTATATATTTAGCTAACCAGCAGGCTGATCAAAGACCTACAAAATGAGGTACTTCTGCAACTAAGGCTAGATACAAGCAAAGGCCAAGATGGGACCAGAGGAGGAGGAAGGAATTCCCCCTCCCCAATTCTAAACACGTGGCTCAAATTTCTCCACTCCAATAGATAATCATAACATTAACTTACACATTTTAGCAGAGGAGCACAAAGATGCATCAATACTCAAGTGCTGTGAAGGAGAAAAGAACTATGTAGATGCTAAACCATTAATCACTGGTAAGTGATCTCCTCTGTGAAGTGTTTTGAGGGTGACTGAGGAAAATGGCTCTGTAATAGCACAGAGCAAGCAACCTGCTTGCAGTCACAGGTTAACTCTCTCCACTGTTTTTTCTGGGATGGTCCCTACCTATCAGACCAGCAACCTGATCTAGTTGAGGATGTCCTTGCTGACTGTAGTGGGGCCAAAGTAGGTGACCTCAAGAGGTCCCTTCCAACCCAGAGCATTCCCCTGTGCATGTGTGAATATTATCTCTGCAAGGCAACTCACCATTTTCCTGAGGAAGTCTGGCCATGGAAGAGCTCCCAAACTCCACACCCCTTTCTCATCCTATTCAGCCCCAGAGTCTGGCTTCCACTGCAGGCACAATTTTAGATGACCTACGCTGAGCAGCAGCCCAGCCCTGCCCTGCCTCACCACATCGAAACTGTTCACACAATTAAAAAGGAAGAGACTAGATGTAGCTCCATGGGGCAATAACTTCCCTCCAAATTACTGATTGATAGAACATGCAGCTCTCTTAATTGAGCTTCTGGAAGTGCTGGTAGCCTGTGATTTCTCTTTCTCTTTGATGGCTGCAGCTGCTTGAATTGTGTTGATGGGAAGACATCAGACTGAGGATGCAGTTGAGGAGCCAAGCAGCATCCTATGCCAAACTGTATCTGTCCACTCATGTAGGTTTGATGCTTTACTAATAGCATTGGGTGCTTTGTCATCACTTTCAGGGGCTGCAGCTCTCAACCTTCTTGAAGGCCACTCTGTGCTCCTTCACACACCTGTGGCCAATGTGTCTGCCTGTTGCTAGAGTGTCACTCACCACCAGGCCCAGGTGAGACCCTCAGTTTTCAAAGGGTAGCACAACACAGCAGAAGACATGATCCCAGCTTCTAAGACCTTACAATCTGAGGGAGGCTGTATTATGCATTTTACTTCTTTTCAGCAACTTCAGTGAGGAGTGTTACTTAACTTTTCAGGCCACAAAAATTCTATGATTGAAAGCTGCAATATTATGTGTTAGAGTTGAACTGGAAAAACAAAACAAAACAAAACAAAAAAAAAACCTCTTTGGTACCAAAGGAAACCTCTTTGGTACCTATTGATGTTGTCTGCAAAATACTCTGGGGTTTTGAGTTATGTCCTGCCTGTTATTTCCATGCCATTACCTATGAACTTCATTTTCTAGAGGGGTCTTTAGTCAGATGAAAACCTCAGGGCAATGTTCCATTAGGCTTTTATTTTTGTAGGTTGGGTTAAACCTTCAAGCTGGCAGATTTAACTGTGTTCCTTTAGGGTAGCTGAAGGAGACATTAAGTCTCTTTCCACCCACGATGCAAGATTGCTCAAGCACCTGAAGGCTCTGAGAGGACAGTTTTTAGCTATGATATTAAAAGGAAAGGTTATGTGTGAATGGACAGTTCAGCTCAGGTGGAGGAGGAGACAGAGAAACAGCATATTGGAACAGGCAGGGAACAGAAACTTCAAAGAGCCTGCACAATCACTGACAGAAAACCTGGATAGAATACAAGAAACAGAGGAATTTGGGGTCACTTTGCTGCCTGGAGCAGGTCTGGAGCTATACACATGGGAACTGACTCTCAGCTGTGTGATTTCTCCTGCATGCAGGACAGAAGGGCAGTGAGCATCCTCGTGAGCGAACAGAAGTATCTTTCTTCATCACCTCTCCTCCCAGCTGGATCAAACAACGAGACCCCGAATTTTGGCCAGCACTACAGGTCAAAGAGAGGAAACGTGTGCTGCAAAACCTCCTGCACATCTGCACCAGTGAGCAGTTCCTGCTTGGTTCAGGATTAAGATGACACAAAGACAGCAGCACGATTCCTCTTACTCTACTAGGGCAGGCAGTTCAGGCACAGCTGTGAGTCACTCTTGTCCTGAGTTACACTGGAGATGTGTCTTGTGCAGTTCCATTCCTACATGAACAAACCAAACTTCCCCAGACCTTGGCCTGTGCAGTTTGAGCAGGCCTCTGTGCTCTTCTGCTCTGCAGGGAACTCCTTCAAACGAGGCACACACTGCTGTTTTCTTTCTTATTTTTTTGCCTGTAGGTGAATTAAACTGCTTTGCATGAGTAATTCTGTTTAAAACAATAGGCTGCCTTGTAGGAACGAGGGAAACAAATTCGAAAAACTATTTTTTTTTAATGCAAGTACTGCAAAAAGGCCTCACTGTAGTTCATTGGGGGACACTTCAGCAATAAAATGACAGTTACCGGCAAAGGCCAATAATAAAATAAAGGATAATTTAATAAGGGGGTTTTTAATCCATTTAATGGGGCCTAAATTTGGAGTCTTTTCTTCGAGTGACCAGGCACACTATACCTTCCTAATCCTACCTTTGGTTAATAAGTAAAATAGGCAAGAACCTGTTCCTTCTGCTCTCGTTTTTAAGTTATGGGAGAGCCTAATTCAATGTAAATTAATTAATTTCAGTGAAATGGTGAAGCGGGACACCTAAGACTCACTACAGACTACCACATCTCTTGAGACAAGAGGTGCCATGGCTCAACTCGATACCAGATAACACAAACCCTACAGCCCATACGCAAGAGTTCTGCAGTGGCAGGAGGAAGGTGTGTGGAATAAGCCTCTGTGACCCAAGAGAAATAAAGGGCATGGAGATTTTACATAGGAGCTCTGTGGGCCCCTTCAGCGTCCTTCATTTTGTCTTCATCATCATCATCATCTCCGATGCATTCTAAGTCCTCTGTGGGGTGGGGATTTAATACCTGGGAAACGCGGGGTCCTGGTTGAAGCGGAGAGGTGGCAGCCGGCGGCTCCCTATTTACTGCTGTCTCACTTGGCTTTCCCGATTCAGCACAGCAAACAACAGAAGCTGAGAATGCTGTCCGCAGGCGGGCGGTAGGAGCAGAGCCTCTAGGGGTCGGGCTCCTGGCGAGCAGCTCCCCGGCAGCCTTCCGCTGAGCGCTGCTGACACCTGCTGGAGTCCTCGTCCCACCACCCCCAGGCTGTGCAGGTGTTATCTGCCCAGGGTGGGCCTTCTGGGGGGGGGGGGGAGCTACGTGTGCCGAACCCGCAAAAGAACAAAATACGCTTGGGAACGTGACATAAATCAGAGTGGCTTTCTTGTTGCACGAGTCACAGAGCGGAATCATGAAGGTTGTAAAAGATCTCTAGGGTTATTGAGTCCTTCTGGCACCCAAACACCACTGTGTACACAGGCACATTGTCTTTATCTGCACCTTACTTCTCCCTCCACTCTTGGCATGCAAGTTTGCTTCTGCCGGGTCTGGCGTCTCCTCTGACACCCTTCCAGAGAAGCTGTAGTGAAACTCAGCATATTGCCAGAGGGAAAAAAGCCCTGAGTGGGAGCCGAAATGGGACCACAGGATGCATTACACAATACATCTGGAGGTGTTAAACCCCTGTAGGTATGGCACACTGGGACATGGTTTAGTTGGCGCAGTGGCGGTTTTGGGTTGGCTGTTGGACCTGACAATCATAGAGGTCTTTTCCAGCCTTAATGACTCTGGGATTATTCATCTGATAGTGAACGCCTGAGAAAAATACAGCTTAACATTCCTTCTCTCGTCTCAAAGCCACCTAAGGAGACTGCAGGAGAGAGCTGATGACCCCTGAAAGAGATTTGAGAAGCCCTCCCTTCTTACATGACAATACCCGAAGACAATGTAAGCGTAGAGTTCAGTATCTAGTGGCTGTGAATGCACATCTACAGTGCTGAAGAGTTGCAACTTTGGAGCACGCCAGAGGTTGATTTGTAGGACACCAGCAACCCACAAAAGACTCCTGATGAACTCTCGTGATCATGCTGATGAGTTTTTTCTCTGCTGCTTGCCCAGCTGCAGCTGTTTTCACCTCCTCAGCCCTAGCATCCAATACACTGCAAAGTACGGTAGGGACTGATGCCCGACCCGCCCAAGATGGCGGCAGTCCCGCGCCATATCCGGGGGGGGGTGGGGTGGTCCGGCCTGACCTTCTTCCCGTGAGCCTCTTCGTCGCACCCCTTCCCGCCTTCCCTTGCGCGGCGAAGAGCAGCAGCGGCAAGATGGCGCAGACGCCGGGTGAGTGCTGCAGGCTCCCAAGGTGACCGTGGGTCCCCCCCATCTCCCTTCTCCTCCCTTCTAACCGGGTTATGTCTTTCCCCGTGCCTCAGTTCTCCTCAAGGACACCAAACTGCTGGACGTGAAGCTGGGCCAGCTGCCTACATGGCTGGCCATGAGGGACTTCACCCCCGGCGGCATCGCCGGGGCCCTGCGAAGAGGTGAGGGGGGGCTGAGGGGAGCCCGCGGCCGGAAACAGCTCCGCACCCCCATGTCCGGCGGAGACCCGGAGGGTGTGAATTCCTCCACCTGACGGGAGTTTTGCAGAGCAGTGCTCAAGCGCCTGGCTGATGGAGTGGGTGTTGGCTGTGGTCGGGGTGGGGGAATCCACTTCTACAGGGGCTGCTTCAAGGCGATTTTGCTTTCCCAGGACCGCGTCTCCTCTAGCGTTTTGTTCTCCCTTCTATAAATGTATTTCCCTCATGTACTTTATTCGCCATCAGTTTGTTTTCGGCCTCCATGTATAAAGAGGAAACACAGTGACCTGACCCCTAAACCTATTTGCTGAGAATCTTGAGGTTTCCCAACATGACAAATCACTAAAAATGGCAGTTGAGCTCTAAAGATGCTAAGAAAGGACACCAGGGTTTTTATGGATCACTGGTGAAAGTTTTGACTGATGTCCTTTGCTATAAAAAGAATGTCATTTGGGTAGATTTAAACACAAAATTTTCAAATGCAAGTGTCTACAGAACATACATTAGCTGAGTAATGCAATTAAGTTCAGAGCAGCTTGAGCTCAGTGAAAGTCACATTGTTTAGTGACAAATTATAGGGTTTTTCCAAACCCTTTCTAAGGTTTAGCACTGTTAACTTGAGTTCATCCTGCTTATGACACACGAGTTTCCTTCCCTCAAACTTGCTTTTGAGATTCTCATTAGAAACAATTTCCTGACATTCTGTGAAACCAGGCTGATTTTTTCAGATATAGAAAAATACACAACTCACCTGGCTGCTCTAACAACTTTTCTCCTGCACAGGGTATGACAGATATTACAACAAATACATCAATGTCAAGAAAGGAGGGCTTGCTGGTGTCTCCATGGTGCTTGCTGGTTACGTGGTGGTCAGCTACATCTGGAGCTACAGTCACATCAGTGAGTAAAAGCAGTATAGCCAAGTGGGTATAGTGCAGCTTGGAAGGGTGGCCTGGGGCAAAAACAATCTGCTGCTGATTTAGAAGCAGAGACTCTGGGCAACCAAACTTTTAGCATAGAACTTGAATGTTTTCACCAAGTTACCAGATGGCCAGTATTTTCTTGGTGACAAAGACAGCTTAAATACTCTGTCTAACCAAAACTACATGCTCGCATTTTTTCGAGTGTTTTGGTTTGGTTTTTTTTTTTCTCCCTGTGATTTCAGATGGGGTGTGGTTTTCTTGTGATTTCAGTAAAATTAACTTGCTTTTCTTTAAATGACACAGAGCACGACCGCCACAGAAAGTACCATTGAAGCAGGAACTCTGGAGAGTGAAGGTAGTGCTCTTGAACACTCAGCTACTGGGAACAGCTGTCCTGATAGAAGATCTAACTCATATTAAAATCTGTATGACCAAGACCAATAATAAAGTTGACATACTTAACATTTACTGGGCTGACAATCTTATAACTGACTTAGTTGTCCTGTGCAAGTGAGTTTGTCTTAACCCCACCTAGGACAAGTTCAGAGATGGTTGGGGAAGCATCTGCTACTTGGGTTGCATAATGAACTGGGGAAACTACTACTACAACTGGTGCTTATTTAACTGCTTGATAAAAGTAAAAAGCTTTGGGTTGCTTTTTCATGGTCATTATGTACAAGCTGGACAACTTGCTAAAGGGATATATTTGGATTTAAAAGAAGAATGCAACCAGATTGCCCAGAGAGGTGGTAGAAGTTACATCTCTGGAAACACTCTGGTCTAGTTGGACAGGGCTCTGAGCAACCTGCTCTAGTGGAAGAGATGCTTGCTTATATGACCTTTAATGGTCCCTTCCAACCCAAACCAGTTTGTGATTCTATAAAATACCTGAGCTTTAGGTGGCTTGGTTGTATGACCACATGTTTCTGATTCTCACTAGGGGACTGAGGGTATTTGGGTAGTTTTCCATCATGGCAGAGCACCATCAGTTTAGCTTTAAGAAGATCCATAACTCTCGTTCTGTCACTTAGGAAACTAATGCTTCCTACCTCTGACAACCCAAAATTTCCATCAAAACTCTACCTGCTTCCATTGCTAAAACAAGCTGGATGGCTGTTTTGAATAGGTATAAAATTAAAAGACCTTTAATATCATAAAGTTTCATAAAATTAAACTGAAGGAAAACTTTGCTCCTTGACTTCAATGCAGCAGTGAGAAGTTTAACAGGAGACACTGGAGAAAAGCAACTTAAAGGCATTCCCGTGGCCTTGGCACCAGCTGATGCTGGACTCCTCAGCCCCCACACTGCCTGCTGACTCTGTAACCACAGCTGGGTATTGAAGATACAACTTCCAATGTCTTTTGAGTAAGAGGGAGAGTGAAACTACTTAAGGGATAAAAGGAATCTCTTGGGAGCTTCAGTGATAAGGGGAAGGCTTTCAGTTTTGGAAAGCCTGTTCAGGCAGCAAAGACCAGGAAATCCTGAACAAGACAGGGAAAGCAGCCAGATTCTGGAGTGGTTTAGTTTCCTTTCCATGTGTCTTAATTGCACAAAGAGAACACACCTCATAGTTGTTCTGTCTCTGAAGGGACAACTTCTTGTGAGACTTATCTGATGGTCTATCGCACCACAGTCACTTAAACTTCAAACATCTATTTTGACTGACTCCAACTCTCCACAGTGAAATAACCACATCACTCAGACCAACACAGGCTCTGGTCACTGCTCTTAATCTAAACATATTACCTTGTTCTTAAAAAAAAAAAAATAATCAACCCAAAATGAATTCACAGCCAGCTTTTTCCAAGGGTACATTTCAATAAAAACAAAGTCTAAAGCCAGTCAGCAAATGAGTGACAGGTTAGAATCAAGGCTCATGTTGTAGGTGCCTTTTTTTTTTTGTTTGGGTT
>VWYK01078736.1:0-11533 GCA_013399775.1 Semnornis frantzii | reverse complement strand
ACCACCCTTGTACTGAAAAACTTATTTCTAAGATCTATTCTAAACCTATTCTCCCTCAGCTTAAAACCATTCCCCCTTGTCCTGTCACTGGACACCCTTATGAAAAATCCCAGATTATTCATATGGAGGACTCTGCACTGAAAGACTGATTAACACTCTTTCTGGCTTAAATATATAGCAAAAATATACTAAATTACTGACTGAGATAGAATAAAACTGTCACAATAAAGGTGGATGGCCAAACGCGAAGAACATGAAGACTCAACTAATAAATAAGTAGAAATTTTTTTGCAGAGATTTGAGTTCGTACCTGAAGGTCCATCAGACAGAAAATATTTAAGGAGCTTTGAAAAGGCCACCAAGGGTCTTTTAAACTCCAGGATCTCTTAATGTAAAAACAAATAAACAAAGGTATTGCCCATACCTAAGAGTGTTCCTTTGAAGAGTATGTTCTGCTTTGTAGTAGGAAACAACATTATTCAACTTTAGAGTAATAAAATAATGCAATGGGGCTGTGCACCAAAGCACACACACAAAAAAACAATCAATGATAATAAACCTGGAAAATTTACTTTTATCTTATAACATCATGCTCTGCATCAGAGTTCATGTGATGTGAATTAAATATAAACCCACCTGATCTATTTTTATGTATTCCAATCAAAAGAAAAGCATTGGTAGTGAAGAGATGCACCGGAACTTGACTGTGAGTCTTGACCTCTGGATTCAAACAGCAGTATACTAATATATTAGCATTAATTAGCATAGAGCAATTACTGTGCTGTATTTTGTAATTGCTAAGATTACATCCCTTGATTGTTGATGTTGCAGTAAAAAAGCTGCACAGCATTAAATGTGCATAGCTCATGTTAACTTTAAAAGGAATGCTTTTCATTAGTTTAGTTACTCAAATACCTACCTTTCCTCCCAATTTTTCCCTCTACATATTTATTTATTAATCCAGCCACTAGACATGCAATACTTTGGAATACTTCTGGAGGAAGCAGATTGATCACATTATTGGAACTTTAATGAACATTAGCCAAACTAAATTACATTATAGCTAATGGAAAACTGTGATTTTTTTTTTAGAAAATGAATGAAGATTAAAGAGATACTGAGTAATTTAATTAATATTAATTCAAGATACAACAATCGACTTGGTCTAAAGAAGATCTGGATACCTTTCCAAACTTGGCTCCTTCTTATCAGGTAGATAAATATTTGATCAGAGGAACGTTTTGGATCATGGTTTGTTACAGTGCAACATTAAGCAGTGTCTTCTATCTTGATTTACATCTGAAAGGTATTTTTTCTGTTTTTTGGCCTGGAAAACCAACAAAAGTGGAAACATTATGGAACAGGTTGCCCAGGGCGGTTGTGGAGTCTCCCTCACTGGAGATATTCAGAACCCTCCTGGATGAGTTCCTGTGTGATCTAGTATAGGTGATCCTGCTATAACAGGGTGGTTGGACTAGATGATCTATCAAGGTCACTTCCATCCCCTGACATTCTTTGATTTTGTGATTACCCTTTCTTCACTTCTTTCCATCACTTAAATAGCAGTTTATCTCAAAAGCGCCATTTGGGAGTAAGTAGCATTTACTTTTCATCCAGAAGTGAGTAGATTGACATAAAATCTCAGAAACACCTGAGACTTTGACTATTTCACACTAAAATATGTGATGGATTTTTATTACACGTGTGTAAAATAGTAACGTTTATGACTGCCATGAGCATCATTTGGTACAGATGAGAAAGTTTTAATGACTGTGTTACTCCTCACAGACCCTGGTAGCGCTCATGTTATCAGCGCTGTAATGAAAGCAGAAAATCCACAGCTTCTGACATCTTTGAAATTCACTGCTGCAGCTGAGACTTGTATTGGTAGTACTCTAAAAACAAAACATCATTGGGATTATAGAATCATAGAATGGTAAGGTTGGAAGGGACCTCAAAGATCATCTAGTTCCAACACCCTGCCATAGGCAGGGACACCTCCCACTAGTACAGGTCACTCAAGGACTCATCCAACCTGGCCTTGAACACCTCCAAGGAGGGAGCATCCACAACCTCCCTGGGCAACCTGTTCCAGTGCCTCGCCACCCTCACTGGAGAGAACTTCCTCCTAAAATCCAGTCTAGATCTCCCCTCTGCCAGCTTAAACCCATTGACCCTTGTGCTGTCATGACAAGACCTTGTAAATAGTCCCTCCCCAGCCTTCCTGTAGGCCCCCTTCAGATACTGGAAGGCTACTATAAGGTCTCCTTGAAGCCTTCTCTCCTCCAGGCTGAGGAACCCCAACTCTCATAGCCTGTCCTCATAGCAGAGCTGCTCCAGCCCTCTGATCGTCTTTGTGGCCCTCCTCTGGACCCAACAGTTCCATGTCCTTCCTGTGCTGGGGGCTCTAGAACTGTACACAGTACTCCAGATTATGTCCTTAGTATCTGGAAGGCTTTCTAACACTTATAATTCACCAAGTCAGGGCTCAGTGAATCAATGTGACTGGAATGGAGAAGTTCCTACTAGCATAGTTCATATTCTGTCTTTTCTCTGAGGCTGTTAAAGCAACACTTTTACATACAAAAAATGATATAAAGATTGATGGAATATTATGCTGTGATATTACATTAAAAAGTTTTCTTTAGGCCCATTACAACTGAAGCGATATAGTACCATTTCTCTGGCTTTGAGAAAATAACTGTGACTGAAAGTTGATAAAGCCAGAGTTTGTGTGAAGGGCTGAGCAGAAAGAAATATTTCCTTGTGAGACACTCATAGTAGAACAATAAAGAAGAAAAGCTTTGAAATAGAAATGGCTCTATCTTCCCAAAATATTTCTGATGATAAAGTACATAGAAGTCTGGGTTCTGTTTTAATTAATATGTAAGCACACACGCTACATGCAAAGAGAAACATAAATATTTTTAATGATGACAATTAATTAGATGTTTGAAGTTTCTCATTCTATCGTCAAGTTTGTGCTTTCTGTGACTAAAGCAAATGGCCAGATCAAAAAGATGGGACATCAAGTATGAAATAAGAGTTTGCATTTCTAAAGGTATCATGACATATGTACTGTTTTCAGTTCAAAAGATTAACAATTCTATAGACAGATTGCTCACGTACTGTAATGAAACTTCTCATTGCAGTTTGTGTGTAACTTGTGCTGGTTTCAAAAAGAAATAACAGTCTTTTATTCTTTTCTCAAACTGAGAGGAGGAATAATATTTTTTTCATAATGCAAACTTACAAAAAAACCCCAACAAAACAGAAGAGAAAAGGCTATCTGTAAACATCCTTCACAATGATAAAGCTCAGAATTCATAATGCCACCAGCTATGTTTAGAACTATTATTTTCTCCTTGCTTCTGAGTGAACTATGCCTAACATATGCCACAAGGTTAAAAAATTACTCCCATTTATGGGGAAAACCGCATGGAGCAAATGGCATGTTCTAAAGATGTAGTTAACCGAGGTCAAAAGGTCAAAAGAGGTCAATAATCCAGCTACATTAATCTTTGCAATAAAACATTGGCAAAGACTCTTATAAGCCACTTTGTCTCTCACTCGATGTTTAGGGAAGGAGTTTTTTTTTTTTTTAACTTCAAACTGCAGCCCAAACTGAAGATCCCATAGGGAGCAGTGTCTCACTCTTTCTCTCTTTGTCAAATCCTATGCCTAGAGAAAATGAAAACTGTTCCCAAGAAATCCATACTTGATTCTACACAGGGATAAATCTGGCCATGGAAAAGCAGGCATCCAAACCATAAATAGTAGAATTTTATTGTTCGAATATCTTCTACCAATGGTGGAGACCCAGCTGTAAGTCTGCTCTGTGAGATAGTCCTTTGTGTTGCTCCTCCTCTTATTGGCAATTGTTTCCATTTTTGATAAGCCTTTTTACCATAGTTACAAAGAAATTCGAAGTTTTCAATGCAAAGATTTTAGTTTAAATTAACTAGTATATTCTGGGGTTTAAATGTTGGGGAAAGTGTCCTTTTCAGGAAAAATATATTCCCTAAATTTCCATCGAGACTGCCTTTCTGAGACACAGCAGAAAGAAAAATCAGAATGGGGTAGATATGCAGGTGTTTTGGGAGGCTTTTTCATAGTTCTGCTTTAGTTTTGTTTGTGCACCAGATATTTGCATATAGATGAGAAACTGAATGAGAGCTAAGCCAAGCACAGAGTTTTTTTGTTGTTGTTGGCGTGCTCTGAAAAAGCGAGTCTTTTGATCAAAATTGTTGTAGTATAAAAATTCATAGCCTAAAGCCTGCTCTTAATTAAGTGTAGTCTCTTCCTCTTACGGACATTATTATACTCGTTCTTGTGGACACAGCTCTTAAGGGATGTTAATGTCATGGATGTAACATCTGTTAGTGTACACTGACAAAGAACTAGATCATTATTCTCAAAGAAGAGGTATCTTATTTTGTGAGTCCTTACTGTGACCGGCGCTTCGTGCTGTATAGTGAGATAAAACTGCTCCAAAGCTTTACAGAGCTTTGGATTTTAGATCTCTTCTAGTTAATCACACACAAGCACTGTTCTCCTTTTGCACAAGAAGGTCTATCTATTTGTTACAAATTATGCAAAATTAATAATCTATATTAATCTTCATATCCAAGAGAAGATTGTCAATAACTGTGACATTTGTTTATTAACATTAAATCTCACCAGAAAACTTATTTACAAGGTTGGAAATGCACGGTTTGGATACTTATACACACAGGGAACAGGCAAAACCAGAACACTTTAAGAAATAACTAGCAAATGAAAACATTAAAACTGGAAAGAGGTTCTTAGTTTCAGTTATACCTCTTCCCCACCAGGGGACTTGAGAGGCTCCTTTCTGCTACTAAGGCAGAAAGGCACAATAGAATCTAGTTACAGGATTTCTTAGAGAGAGGCTTTGAATATTTACGCACAAAAATTGGTCCCTGACTCACGCGGCTAGTTACAGCTTCAAGCAGCACCCAAACACTGTCAGGGAGTTCTGCTGATGCCCTGTCAGCCTCTGAGGCTTCTGATTCTTCCCAGGCTTCACAGGGTGCTGGNCAGGCTTCACAGGGTGCTGGGGAAAGGAGGCAGACAGTCTCTGACTTTATCCTGGTTTCCCTGGATGATCTGTGTGTTCCTTCCAGGGCTTCTTGTCTTGGCAGGTGTAGGCAGGATGCAATAAGGCAGTGAGGCATAACACTGCCAGAAGCAGAGAACAATGGCAGCAGCAAGCAGCAAACATGAATACAAGGGCAGAGCAGGTCGCATTACCTGCTCATCTCTTTTATCAATACGACCTGCATCTAATGGGCCTTTGGACGTAGAATAGCCAATCAGAATGGCAGTTAGCCAAGCCTGACCATATTAGGTGAAGCCATAGGCTTGTTTTACCCTAACTTAGAAAAACACAGGCCTTGCATGAGGCAGGCACAAGCCAAGTGTGTGTGCCTTCTTCACCACAGGATGTAAACAGGAGCAAAACAAGTCTGAGCAAGCCAGGGTCCTTAGACTCAGTAGCTCCAGGTTTTTTGTCCTCTTTCCTGTGGTTGCTTCTCCCCACAGCAGAGAGAAGGAGAGCAGAAGAACATGTCTGGGCAAACCAGGACATGTATGAACCTATTTTGGCCTATTCAGGCCTACCACAACACTATTCACCTACTCTGAACTTTCCCTGACCAGGCCTTAGGCCATAAGTCGTTTGCTTTTACAGAAGTACACAACTATCAGTAGAATACTTTTGCTTGCAATCATGGGTATGTTCCCCCATGAAGGAAGGAAACCTACTTCTAAGTAGTGTCTCACACTGCAGCTGGTCTTGCTTCTAACAGACAGATCCTGGACCAGGAACTCACTCATCAAGGAAGATGATCTCCATATTGCCTTGATCCTGAGCAGAGGCAAGGACAGCTGTATCTGCAGAATGTCATTCAAGGGTCATAATGTCTTGACACAGGGAGAAAGTTAGCTTGCAAGTTTGCTTGTGGCAGTCTATGCATCTGAACATACAGACTGGTATGTAGCTTTGAGATTTCATAGCTCAGCGAAGACAGGGTAATCCAAACATCCTTGCAACCTAAACTGGAGTTGCTAATAGGTGTGCAATTTTCTGATCAAGCCCGGTCAAAATGAAAAGTTTGGCAGCTGCACTTCTCTCTGTACCTAGCTACAGTGCTTTACAGTATTAACAGCCAAATTAACAGTCTAAGGCCATTTGTCACCCTAAGTGGACCATGATAGAAGCAGATCTTTCAAAATATTCCCACTTTTCCAGTTTTCTTGTTTTGTTCCTCTTTTTATGTTGAGTAGAAATGAAATTTTCTTAGCCAATGGGTACTAGCAGGGAAAGGAGTAAAATCTTCTGAACTCTAATTCAGTGAAAATCCCTTTGTGATCTGCTTGCTCAGAAATCCTTGTAAGTGTCAGAACTAGAAACATACATATACCCTTAAGTAAAACTGAATGCTGATGAATGTTGTAAAAGTAGATAGATTAGTCATAAAAAGCTAAGTATGATCCCAGATTGAATAAATTTATAGTTTATGCATCAATAATACGCAGGTTTTAAAAGTTTGTTGTCTGTTAATGATTTTGAAGGCTACTCGTATTTTCCTCATTGGTTAGTGTTCCTATCAGTCATTGTTTCTAATGTTTTGTTTTTTTTTACAAGAGCTTATAGCTACTCCTTTAATAAAATGAAATAGCAATACCTGGGACGTAGCCAACGGCGGGAGATCCTGGACAGAGCCATACACAGATCAGTATGATCCAAGCAATGCCCATGCTGATTTATTGAATAGGAACATGCATTTATATACCCTTCTAACAGACTATTCAGGCCAGCCCATTACAAAAGCAATTGGTCCAAATCATTAAGGGATAAGCTGTTGCCCCAAACAGCTGGCCCAAACCCTGATGTAAACTCTGGTGGAATTCTCTAATTGGTCTAATTCGATTAAGGTGTGAGCTGTGAGGGAACTAGATGGTTGGTTCATCGCTATCTGCTCAGAACGCCCCTTGTTTTGCTTTGAATCTTCTTGTTTTTCCTTGATCTTCCTGCTTAGCTCTTTTTCTGCAGGCTACCATAGCCTGTGTCCTTGGCTGTTGTTTCTCATTCCTCTGGGGGCCACTTGGAGGTGATGTCCTTGGCCCTTTATCATGTGGGCTGCGAAACTTCAGCTCAAAATCAGCAGTTAGCATAACTTGGATTTGCTTACATATCCGGTTAATACAGATTATTTCCCTACAAAATGGTAGCATGCTTACCCCATATTCTGAAGCCTTGAAGGGAGGTTCATCTGAGTGATAACAGTGTTTTGGCTGTCATGCTTAGAAACTAAAATTTCTGTTCTTAAAAGTATTTCAAAGTGTCAGTGTTTACCATCTTACAAGTAACAGATCATAGCAGCATACCGTAAGTTTCACTTGTAACTGCTTCAATGTCTAAATGCTAATGGACACATAATTAATCCATCCTGGCACATCTAAATCAGTAACTACTTAATGCCATTCACATGGTGTGGGGTTAACTGAAAGAGGTCTCAACCTTCATGACCTATCAGTTTTGCCTCATCAGTGTCTCCCTGATAACATTTGCTTATCAATAGGACCTTGCTGTATCTAGAAACAGCATGTGTATATATATGTATATCATAAAGGTGTGGGTGTATACTCACAATAGTAACTAAATAAAAATAATAATAATAAACATGTGGCCACTAAGTTTTATCTGTTATTTTATTTTTCAAGTAAAATAGGAACTAAGTAAATTACAAAGTGAAGGTAGTATTATTTTTCAATTTGTAACTTAAATGTGAAAGCAAAGCTGATTTTCCACTGTAGACCAGAACACATTTAGTGTTGTTTATGTTACTGTAAATGCGTTTGAGAAAATAATTTGACACAAGGTTTTAAAATGGTAATGTGTATTTAAATAAGTCCTTTTGAATGTAAAGATATAATTAGTCAACCATAGTTCTTAGGGACTGATAAAGATAGCTATGTGAAGTGGATACGAAAACTGACATAGTGATTGACTTTTATGCTGTGCTGTAACTGAAAGGAAGTGTATATTCCATTACACTCTCCAAACTTGTTAAACTATATTTAATTTGCAAAGTTGAGCACTTGAGAAGTAGGAAATACCAGAGTGTAAGTTACTTCTGGAGTTACAAGAAGTCAGTGTTTTGTCCCAAACACTGTGCTATGTCTTTAATTCATGATCACAGAGATCACTGCTTCTGCTTCTCCCTTCCTAAAGCCAAAGCCACAGTCAGTACAAA
Source organism: Semnornis frantzii (assembly GCA_013399775.1). Classification (NCBI taxonomy): domain Eukaryota; kingdom Metazoa; phylum Chordata; class Aves; order Piciformes; family Ramphastidae; genus Semnornis; species Semnornis frantzii. The sequence goes on along the minus strand of VWYK01078736.1, from coordinate 3,251 downwards.
TGTGTTTAAATACCTGAAGGTGAGTGTAAAGAAGACAGACCCAGGCTCTTTTCAGTGAAGCCCAGTGACTGGACCAGAGACAAAGGACACAAACTGAAACACACAGGATGTTTTCTCTGAGTGTAGGAAACACTTTAACACCGTGAAGCTGACAACCTTGGCACAGGGTCTCCAAGGAGATTGTGGACTTTTTATCCTTGAAAATATTTAGAAGCTGTCTGCACAAGTTCTGTCCAACCGGCACTTCAACTTGGATGAGGTGACCTCTAGAGGCCCCTGGACCCCATGATCGGTAAAGCAGAGTTATGAAACTGAGCAGCATATGCTCAGTTTCTTTGTGCAGTTAAGGCATATCTGTCTCTGAGTCTGTACAAAAGAGATCCAGGCAGTGAGCTTTGGTACCAGATGCCTGACCAGCCATATTGTTTAATTGTTGTTCTGTTTCCTGCCTTAACCAGGACCCCTCCATGTAGTGAGACTCGGGACAAAGCCCTGAATTTGGGTAAGTTTCTCTTGGCACTGCTTTTGAGAGGTGGTGTGAAAAAGATGGATCCACGATGTTCTGTTAAAACACACAATTTGTATTCCCTTGCCTGATCACCCTGGGACCTCTTCATGTTACAGCTCAGACAGTATCATTTATCCTTCAGTTTAATTTTATATTAAAACTACACTAGTGGGCTACAACACAATCTGCTTATTAGTGAAAAACCTACATGGTAGTAACAATGATGCAGGAAGCAGGGAGAACAAGTGCTATGACAGTCCCTCAGCAGCACGGTCATGAGCCAGCCACCTAGAGGTCTGACATGGGGCCTGGGCACTGGTTGGGGTCAGGGGAGCCTTAGTGGGCTGATGGTGCTCTCCAATCCCACAAGCAGCCAGTAGGATCACCTCAGTTGAGCAGTCAATCCCCGGCCAAATGGGGCTGTGTCTGATCACAGCCACCAAGTCCTTTATTAGCTCATCTACATTTAATTCTATATTAATCATGCTTTAAAGATGCAGCTTGCAGTGTGAAATATATAATGCTTCTCAAATAAACCATAATGCAAGCAGAGTTAATACTGCATTTTCAGTGGTTTGCTAGCGGGTTACCCTGTCTTCATAAGAAAGGAGCAGACCCAGCAAACTGACTCAGCACAGACCCTGTGCATACTTAACCCTCAGTTCTTTATGCATGACATACACTGTAATCTTGTTTTCTTTGACATTTCTGAGAATCACTAATCTTTTCATCCTGCAAGATCAAATCCGAACCCTCATTGATTTTATGCTAAGGTAACCCACAGGCCTCTAGACAGTAACTTCTCTGCCCTGCCTGTAGCTGATCGGTTGTGTTTCCTGTCTATTTCCTCTGTGTAAAAGTACATTTTCTTTGTTAGTTCAGACATGCTGATTTACATCTGTTTTAACCTATCAGCTCATGTGTAGTTATTTTGAATGTATGTTAAACTAATTCATGTAACTAAAGGGAATTTCTTTCTCCCATCAATGTATAAAGTGAAGTCTGTGCTGCCAATCCTGTCACTAGAGTATATATCCCCATTAATATTTTGTGAACTGGACAAGAGAATAGGAGATCGTTGTCAATAATGCTAGTGTTCTCTGGCTGTCCATCACCTGTGAAGGTAAATTATCCGTCAGTTCCAACAAGGGCTGAGATTCTTCACAGGCTGAGTGAATTAAAGAGCAAGAAAAGACTGTATTTCAGAAGACCATATAAACTATTGGAAGGTTATTACTGGAAGATTTCAGATAGAGTCTTCAGTGTCCTTTTTTCCTTTGTATGCAGCAATATTCTCCAATTCACTTTGTTAACTGGAATAGGAAAGCTTTAGAAGAAGGTAAAAGGGGTGGCTGGTTTTTTAGAATTACTATTAGAGAGTTTTAAGGAGGCAAGTTCCTGCCAGTATGGCAAGAATTGTTACGGAACTGATTCTGTTTGGTTTCTGAAACTGTACAACACTTAATTTCATAAGTGGTCCCAGGAAAGTAGATTTTACTTCTGAGACATCCTGGTTTTAATTTCTAACAGATATTATTGGGCTGTGTGAACTTTATTGTATAATAACTGAACATTACATTGAATTTGTAGAAATGGGATCTTTTGTTACTGATGTCTGCTTGGTAACTCCAGCTGCTCTGACAATTTACCACAGAAGACTACACATTTGTCTTCTGTTTGTCTATTTTTTTCCCTACATCTTTTTCTTCACAGTTCACCATAGACCTCTCTTTTTCTCACTTGCATGCTTTATCTCCACAGCATTTTTTGAACTCCGATGCATTAGATATAAAACTGATGTGAAACTATTAGCAGATGAAATATCTTAAGAATATCAATATCAGAATACAAAGCTTGTTGGTGTAGATTTATACTCCCCACTCAGTGAATGAGAATCATGTGTCTCTGGTGTTTGGGTACTTTCTGAACATGTAGGAACTATTATTCTTGGCACGTGTGTGACTGATTGTTTCCAGAATGAACAAAACATAAGGCAACATCATTATGCCTGGTAGATGCAGGCCACACTCTCAACAGCGGTCTTGTTTTTATAAATTAGTTAAATGGTTTCCAGAGAATGATGTGCTGAACTATTTGGGACACATTTCTTTCAAGCAAATGATGAAAGGATTTTCAAGTAGTTCCAAATGGTCCATATTTGCTTTGTTTAACAGTCGAGCATAGTAGTCACCTGGAAAGTATCTATAAAATATTTAGGCTGTGGCACAGCCATTTGCTTTCATTTAATCTTTACTTTGATTCTAAGCACTACATTTATACATAATAGGACTTTATTGTATTAATGGGAAGTTAATATAGTAATGAACTGAATAATTTTGTTTACAGCTTAACTCTGTACCGTGTGTTTCTTTACACATATGCATGTTATGAAATCTACATCATCTAATGTTGGAAAAATTGTTGCCTTGTTCTAGCATAGAACAGAAGTGATTTTGGGTTTGGTTTTTTGTTTGCTTGTTTGTTTGGGGTTTTTTCGTGTTTTGTGGTGTTTGGTTTTTTTTGTTTTTTTGTAAAAACTTCTTACCTTCATCCCAGTAAGAAGTAAAGTACTCTGAGGAATGTTAGGTTTTTGGTGTAATTAGGAGCTGATGGTATAAAGTAGCTAACAGAAGATGTCTGACTCCTCAAAATTACTTTACTTTCCACCAGATAATAAAAGGAATAAGAATAAAGTGATTTAGAAGTATTATGAATTTATCAAGGTTCCTAAGATTGTCTAGGG